>BJFM01001842.1:79524-101202 GCA_016586285.1 Arothron firmamentum | reverse complement strand
CTCAGGCCATCTAAATGCAGAAGGACGGGGGGTGGCAAAGTGTCCAGTGTCGAAGGAGGTTCCGGGGTGGGGGATGCAGACAAGACCCACTCTCTTCCCCGCGTCTGCGGTGGGTGAATAGGTGATTATAGCAACAGATGTGGCGTTGGCTCCGGGCTGCATCGGTGGGGGGGGGCACCGCGCCTCACAGGAATCGCATTTCACTGGCGTGAAGTGAATGTGCGGGATGTGCCAAGTTGTTTTCTCCTGCTCCCTTCTTCCTGGATCGCTTCCTCTGGTCCTCCCCTCAGCTGTGCTCTCCGCAGCTTCCCGCTGGAACACAGAGCCGCGTGTGTGAATGCAGCGCTCTGCCCGTCGCTGTGGAAACGCAGCGGCTCAAACGTGCAGCGCGGCGTGGCCGGTGTGAAGTACGGCAACGCAACGGCGTGCCGCTTCCTGTTGTTTGAGCCTCGCACAGGGTGCCTGTGAAACAAGCGCAGACAGGTTAGCGCCGGACTCTCCCTCTCGTTTGGCGGGCGTGCCAGTGCACGTGCGGTGCACAGATCAGATTACAGGCTGGGATTGCGGCAGATAGTCGGGCTGGGGCTCCAGTAAAACCCACACCCTCATTTCCCTGTGACGCCGGGGTCTAATGGATCAGGGAAGTCCTGTGTCCGGCACGTAGCCACTCGTCCCGGGACAGGAAGTGACTGCGCGAGCTGCTCTGCTGATCAGAGGAGCGGCGTAAACCACTCCTGGAACCTGCTGGAGCTGAGCTTATGGGAAGCTGCTGGGTCCACTTACACCAGCAGAACTGTCCAGGCCTTGTCCCAGTTGTGGTTATCAGACTAGTCAGGTGATGGTGTCAACAGAATAATGTGATGAGCTTCATCATACCAGCAGTAATCTGATTATCAGACATCAGATTAAGACGCTCACAAAAACAAGTTTATTTAAAAGCTTATTTAAACGTGAATGTTTATTGTCGCCGGGATGGTGAGAAAGCTGGTCAGTGGTGCACTTGTCATCTCATCTGAAAGGAACAGATTACAAGGCTGGCTGGTTATTAGTAGACTGAAGCAGGTTGCTGTAAACTTCTGGTGAGCTTACAGGAAGTCAAACCACGGCGCACGCTGTCTTACCGTGAAACCTCCCGCACGGATGTGGAAACATTTCATGTGAATGTGAAACCTTTTGGTGACGTTGCTCTGGTGTGGACAGCACCGGGGCGGCCATGTTGAGGCGGGCTGTCTCTCCTGGGACTCACCCCCCGCTGGCTCTTCTCTGGCAGGTGATGGCCCCGCCGTGTGCGCAGCCGGCGCTCTCCGCGTGAGGATGCTTCTGGCAGCTTCTCTGGAGGACTCGGGAGCTCTGCGCCGGCCAGGAGACGCCTGATAAACCCGCACTCGGACCCGCTTTCACACCGCAGCGCTTCCAGGAAGCACACGGCTGCATGGACACATAAAGCAACGGCCCGCGCGCGTGTGTGTGTGTGCGTGTGCGCGCGCACGTGTGTGTGTGTGTGTGTGCATCTTTGGTTTCTCCTACCCCAGTTTTCTGTCACTCTGCCGCCACCATGCCGAGCTCCACCATCCGCCGGCAGATGAAGAACATGGTCAACAACTACTCCGACGCCGAGAAAAAAGTGCGCGAGGCCACCTCCAACGACCCCTGGGGCCCCTCCTCCTCCCTCATGTCGGAGATCGCTGACCTCACCTACAACGTGGTGGCTTTCAGCGAGATCATGAGCATGATCTGGAAGCGCCTGAACGACCACGGCAAAAACTGGCGCCATGTCTACAAAGCGCTGACCTTGCTCGACTACCTGATCAAGACGGGGTCGGAGCGCGTGGCGCTGCAGTGCAAGGAGAACATTTTCGCCATCCAGACCTTGAAGGACTTTCAGTACATCGACAGAGACGGGAA
The DNA here is from genome assembly GCA_016586285.1 of Arothron firmamentum. Lineage (NCBI taxonomy): Eukaryota > Metazoa > Chordata > Actinopteri > Tetraodontiformes > Tetraodontidae > Arothron > Arothron firmamentum. The sequence continues at coordinate 99,297 of BJFM01001842.1, read as the reverse complement.
GGACCAGGGCATCAACGTCAGGGAGAAGAGCAAGCAGCTGGTGGTCCTGCTCAAAGACGAGGACCGCCTCAAAGGAGAGAGGTAAACGAACCGATACCCTGGAAACCAGCTGATTGCTCCATGCTAATACGTTTTTAGACCTAGCAGAGCTGAGGCACGACATCACTACCTGCGTTCTACTGTTGCACCCGAAGCTAAACTCGGTTCAAATGTTAGCGTTTAGCTTCTGGCGTCACGTCCACCTCGCGTGGGCTGCTCTTCAGTATGCCTCACTCCAGGCGTGTGCATGCAGGACCGTGAACGCGCGCACAGTCAGATGAGAGAGCAGAAGCTGCGAGCAGCCCTGCCTCCGCACTTCTCTAGAATACGGTCACAGTGACTCACCGACGAGTCTGGGAAACGTTTCAGACCGCCTAAAATAGGTTGTAGTGATGACGCTTTAGAAAGGGCTGCTTGCGAGCGGATGAAAGCCTTGTGTTTGTGTTTGAGCAGGTCTCAGGCGCTGAAGACTAAAGAGCGCATGGCCCAGGTGTCCACCGGCAGCAGCCAGATGGGCTTTGGCCGAGGCTCGTCTCAGCCCAACCTCTCCACGTCCTACAGCGAAGAGTACGGCCGCTCCGACGGCTCGCCTGCCTCCTACCACGGCTGTAAGTAGCCCACCTGCCCACCTGGGGGGGGGGGGGTTCGCACGGGCACCTTTTAATCCCCAACTTCATATGTGAACAACAGCAACACGGGCAGGACGGAATAATCCCTCACGCTGCTGCCTGTCCCGCTCTGACATCCAGAAAACCCGCCCCTCCCCCTGGCTCTGCCGACTTCCAGAGTAGAGCTGCATTCCTCAGCACACGCACACAAACACACACACACACACACACACACACACACACACACACACACACACACACAGAGGACACCCCTCAGTTCACAATCCAGTTTTCCATTTAAAGATATGTTCACAGTTGAAGAGAGAGATGGAACCAGTAATGAGATCGATAAGAAACATGCACGTTACTATTAAAATAACCTGATTTCTATGGAAACACACATTGGGGATGTTAGCGCAGATGCTTCTCTTCATATAAACAACTTCTGCAAGTAGTTTCTTCACTGGAATTGCATTTTTTGTAGCTTTTAAAAGGCGATGCAGCTGAATGTTTGATTGTTTGCGTGTTTGGAGATGGGACACAGGTAAAAGGTTCATGTAGAGTCAAAGAGATGGTTTAAGAAATTAGCACCAGGAAATGAGTTAATGTGCGGAGCAGCAAAGGATTTGAAATGAGAGCGTCCCCGACATCATAGGTGTCCGTGTCATCGTCTCCATACCAACACGTGTCTTCAACAGATGTTTTTTGATCTAATTTGGCAGTTTGATTATTGATTCATCCAGAAACAACAAATAAGACCCACTGGCTAGCATTCTTCTGGGAGCTTGCAATGCTGTCTCTGAGGAATTTTAAGAAATTGCGATTTTTCCATTTCAGGAGTTTTCCCAGCGCCGAGGCTGAGGGACTATTTGTCGGCCATAGCGTTTGTGTGTTTGTCTGTCTGGTCGAGGGAGACAGCATTTCTTTTGCAGTGACATGGTGTGTGCAGATTATAGCACAATTACACCAGTTTAAGGTTGGAGTGGATTTTAAAGCCCACCAGCTAACAGGACTTGCCTTTATTCTCTGTACATCTAGTTACTGTCCCCTGAGATGGACCGAATGAAATCTGGGAACAAATAAAAGCAGAAAACAATTGGCACATCTGTCTCACATCTGATGCCTGAGTCAAAAGATGTACACATTCTTTTTAGCATTTTGTGAGTCACGCCTAAAAAAGCCATAACTATAATAGTGAATGCTGTTAATTTGATTTGATGTTAATTCAGCAAAACCCGAAATTGGTCATTTCCATTGTAATGACACTCCGTTCCTTTGGGGGGCACTGTGTGACATCACAACTGAAGAAATCTGCAAAGCGCCATGAAAATTAGTGCACAATAAAGAAGAGTGCGTGCGTGCGTGCATGCGTGCGTGCGTGTGTGGAGGTGGAGGAAGCCGCCGTGGCCACAGAGGCCATATGTAGCAGTTGTGTTGGAAGTTCTTGAGCCTGCAGTCGTGTCAGTGCTCTGCAGACCAGTGCTACCACTCTAGGTCACACAGGAAGCGATGCAACAGACCTCACTGTTGAGTTTGTAGAACCAGGCCGTGTTATCAGAAGTTACCCTTCACCCAAAATGCCCTAAATTCCCCCACACAAACTACTTCTGAAGGATTAAGTTGCTTTGAATGTAAATATTTGCATATAAACTCACCTATCAGACATGGTTCTCTTAGAAACTATGAAGCAAAGACAGTTGTGTAATAATAATAATGGGAGACTCCATAAATTGCTGTTATGTTACCAAGTCCCATGACGGTTCCCACGGAAATGCTCAAGGCTCCTTTGTAAGCAAAAGCGAAACTGTCCGTTGTGATATTGTTGTTGGCTCTGACTCACGGAAACCAGCCAAGCGTTTAAGGTTCGGCGAATATTTGATGTTTTATAGATTCAACCTTTAATCCCAGAGAGAATGTTAAATTCAAAGGAAGAGAGTGCTCATACAAGTTGTTTCAAGTCCAAACATCATCATCATCATCATCATCATCATCATCATCATCATCATCTCAGAGCACCTCTCCCCCCTCCTCCTCCCACCCTCCGTTAGCTGTGGTGTGCCTCCCGGGGAGCTGCTCCGCTCTGCTCGCTAACTGGGAGAAACCTGTCTCCCACGTCCTGTCAGACCTCTGCAGGGCAAAGATCGGACTGTTATGTTCTCCTGTTCTGTTAAAAGCTGTGATGTGAACCTGACAGCAGCTTATCCAACAGTCATGTGACTCTGCCCTCGCCACAGCCGGAAGGCTTCCTGCTTCCTGGATGCTCTCCTGTGTGTTTTACGTGACCTGAGCAGGTCCTGTTCCAGTGCTAAAAAGCCTAATTTGCCTCCTTAATGCTGGGAATGAACTCTGATGAGTCAGCCTGATTATTTTACACACACCAGCACTGAAAGAGTGAACTGTCTTTTGTTGTTAACGTATGTTCCAATTTGACTCTTGTAGCTACGTCTCCTAATGTGGGCTCAGAACTGGAGCAGGCCAGACCTCAGACCAGCGGAGAGGAGGAGCTCCAGCTGCAGCTGGCTCTGGCCATGAGCAGAGAGGCTGCAGAACAGGTACACGCACACTCACACACGCACATGCACGCGCGTGTGTGCGTGCACTCTCTCAGCTGGTGATCTTCTCTGCAAACGGAAATATAGAAACATAGTTTAAAATCATTGACCTCACCCATCGTTGTGCAAATGTAGATGTTTCTGGTTGGCATCTGTTTGTGCTGACTTGTGTGTGTGTGTGTGTTCAGGAGGAGCGCCTACGCAGAGGCGATGATCTGAGACTACAGATGGCCCTGGAGGAAAGCAAGAAAGGAGGTCCCGATTCAGGAAAGCTAAAGAAGAGGAAAGAGGTAAGACATGAGGCCTCAGCTCATGAGCAGGCTTCTAAAACAGCCTCGCGTCTCTTTCACTGTATCATCAATGAGAACCGGCACTCAAGTCCAGTTTTTCACTGTCCAGTTTGACATGAGGCTGCTGAGCAGATGCAGAGCAGCTGCGTGGCGTTTGCTCACCTTCTCCGGCTAACCGGGACACAACTGAGCGGCTTTTTTCCTGCAGGAGAAGCTCTTGCATGCAGAAAAATGTGTCCTCTTTCCCGTCCCACTGACCTTTCACACACTCTCTCTCTCTCTCTCTCTCTCTCCCTCTCCAGCCACAGTCCTCTTTAATGGACCTGATGGACGTCCCAGAGCCTGGTGCCAGCGCGGATCCCTGGGGCACAGGGGCAGTATCCAGGGCAGCAGCTGTAGTCGAAGACCCCTGGCAGTCCTACGGTACGAGCGCACGCAGCGCGAGCAGACTCCGCTGGGAGAGATCACGGGAGACATCTACACGTATAGATATTTACTGCGTGCACATGTGCTTTTCCCTGGCAGCACTTGGGCAGTGCGTCTTTGTTAAGTAGGAATGCTGCTTCACTGGCCCGGCTGCATTTCTGCTCAGCCTGTCAGGTTGGGGGAGGGGGGGTGGAAAAGAAGGAAGTCATGGAGGACAGACCGTCCCTCTGGGATCTGTGATAGCTGCCATACATGCCAGCATTTGCTCCAAGAAATGGTGTTAGTATAGAGGAGCCACACAAAAACCTGATTATTGATGAGGAACGTTAGAAGGCCCTCAGCTGACACCTCAGAGCTGGCGGTGTCATGTGATCAGGCATTCCTCTGGGTGTGTTCAGCATTTGGAAAAGGCTTGAATGAGTTTGTGTCCTCTGTAATTAAGCCTCCGCCTTCCTGTCCCAACTGTCAGCACGCTCTCTATCCCCTGTCCTCTACAGGCCCTAAGCCAGCGGCCCCCGTCGATCCGTGGGGCGCGACTCCCTCTGTGCCGCCGCTGAAGAGCAGCGACCCCTGGGTGTCAGACTCCACTCCGGCCCCCGACCCCTGGAGCTCCACAGCAGCTCGACCCAAGACCTCCAACACAGGTGACCTTGAGGGGTCCAGCAGCTCTCCTGCTCTCTGCTTTTCCTTGAATTCATTTAAGAACTAATTACATGGTAACAACAAGCTGCTGCTGTCTCCAACATGGAATGTTCGGCTCCTCCGTCCAGTCATTCACACGTGTGCCGTCTGGTTCCATCTGTCTTTGTGTTTTTATGTCTGTCTGTCTGCGTTTCCCTCTTCCAGGTAGCTTTGACCTGTTCAATGCCTCCAACGGTACCTCCAAAGAGGATTTCTCCGAGTTTGACAGCCTGCGCTCTTCCTCCTCTGTCCTCACTGGTACTCACCCATGTCTTTGTCTCTGTCCACACGGAGTCTGTGTTGTTTCCCCCTCGCTGTCTGTAACATCGCACCTGCACCACTCTGTTTGTGGAATCCTCCAGACTGGTCCACTTCAGCTAGCAACACTTGCTGCTTTATTCTGCTGCTTCTGGAGAGGATTCCTGGCAACAGTGTGGTACTGGTCTGGTAGTGTGTGTTTTAACTGGGTGTGGAACGGCGACCCTGGGGAGCAGAAACGGAAACCTGGCCGTACAACGTCGAAAGAAAAAGCTGCTGTTGAAACTCAAACCGCCTCACCATCACCGGGTTTGTGCAGACGCATCAAGCAGGGCTGGTAGACACGCCGCCAGCGTCTCAGGCTGCAGGTTTACGACACACTCGGCGTGTCAGACACACCTGTTTAGGCTCCGCCCACATCTGTGTTGGCCCTCGGGCGTTTGTCTCCCACCGTCCTCGTCTGCGTCCAGCGTCGGTGTCTGGGCAGCTGGTTCAGCGTGTCCATGTGAGCCAGTCCCCCCCCCCTCGTAAAAGCTTCTGGTTATTTCACAGCATCGACTCACTTATATTTCCTGAGGGATGTGAATGAGGCGGTCACCATGGTAACCGCTGTGTTGGATGTTAATATTTTTTTATTTGCTGCCTGTCTGTAATGTCAGCACCAGTGCTACGGGGCTAGAGCTAAAGTGTGTCTGCCTCTGTTGCCTCAAAGGAAGCCTCTGCAACACGTTGTGTGTTTTCCAGGTGATGGTGGCATGGAGTCGTCTGTCCCCTCCCAGGCCAGTCTGGCCAACAGCAGCAGCCTGGACCTCTTCGACCCCCTCCCCACCAGCTTAGCCGCTTCTGCAAACCCGACCAGAAAGACCCCAGAGTCCTTCCTGGGTCCCAACGCAGCCTTGGTCAATTTGGACTCCCTGGTGACCAAACCAGCCCAGCCTGTGGTGCAGGTCAACCCGTTCCTGGCTTCCGCAGGTGGGAGGAAACGGGAAATGTAGCTAGCAACAGATGCTCCAGCCAGGGGCCACTGCTCTGAGAGGCTCTGGTGGATAATTTGCTGTTTTCTGTTGCCATCTGCATGCAGGCGCCGCCGCTCCGGCCGCCCCCGCCGCCCCCGCCAACCCCTTCCAGGTGAGCCAGCCGGCCCCGCCCACTCTCAACCAAATGCGGATGAGCCCCATGCCCTCAGGCTTCGGCACCATGGCCGAGCCCATGTCCTTCCCCTCCGTACCTGCTCAGCCCGTCACCGTGGTGCCCCTGGCAGGGATGGCTCCGATTGGCTACGCGGGGCCCGGGATGGCAGGGGGTGCTGCAGGTGGCGTCAACGCAGGCATGAGCGCCGGGATCCCGTCTTCCATGTCCATGCCCCAGCCCCAGATGAGCGTGCCATCCCAGGCTGGGGCGCAGTCTGCTGGAACCACCAACCCTTTCCTTTTGTGAGAGGGCATGAGAAGCTCGTCCTCCCCGTTTTTTTTTTGTTTTTGTTTTTTTTTTTTTCCCCATTTCTTTCATTTTGGCTCCTTAAAAGCTGAACAACTAAAAAGAACAACATGTCTTACTCCATGTATCACTTTTATAAGCAACTACTAGTCAGGTCACAGGCTTCCTCATATGTTAATTGGGCCATTTACTCCCTGGTGTTTTTCCCTGCGTCAGAGCTCCAGGACGCCTCTCAACTGTTCCTTCAGGGCGGCCATTAAGAGTCTGCGCTTTTTTAGAGTAGCAGTGCTGTTTAATAGCTCTGTAGAGGCGGGCAGGGACCCTTCCTGACCTCCCCTCACTAACCTCCCTCTGATGCTCCTCTCCTGTTTTGGAGGAGAGTCCGGCTCCACTAACGGCAGGATCTTAATCTTTCGACTCAAGCTAATCTTTTATAAGCCCTTTTAGCTGGTGCGGCGGTGCACATCCCAGTACTTTTACACTGTGTATTCTAGTGTTTGACTTGGTGACACTAGAGTGCAGATGCAAGACGGACAGATGTGTTTTTACGCTTGTGTATGTTACTGGGGATTTTGCACATTTTTGCCTTTTTTTTTTTTTTTTTTTTTAAATCAGTGACTGTTGGACTCACCATCACACCTTAGCTCAGTGCAGGATAAGCAGGCCGCTTAGCATCATATGGAACAGCGCAGCTCTTGGTACCGATCTGTGATAACTGGTTTCTTCCCTTCATTTAGGATGTTTCCCGAGTTTGGACATGAGCTTCGACTTGCAGCAAAAAACCTCGAATGGAAAGAGTTTTTAAAAAAATGCTAACAAAGCCGTTTGTGTGCATGCACACTCTTCGTGAATGTACTGTTAATGGTAAAGATACTGAACGTATGCTAGTTACCTTCATTTTCTTTAGACATTTTTTTAGGGTTAAAGGGAAGAGGGTGCATGTTGACATGGTTCAAAGTACCATTTAGCTCACAAGTATTTTCACATGGCGCTGACTGGCTCCTGAAGTAAGTGAGGTGTGTGTGTGTGTGTGTGTGTGTGTGTGTGTGTGTGTGTGTGTGTGTGTGTGTGTGTGTGTGTGTGTGTGTGTGTGCACAAGTTAGCAAAGCAAGCTAAGGGTTGAAGTCAGCTGCTCAGGATCATGAAGCGTTGACCTCTGAGTAGATTTTCTGTGCTAATCTATCTACAAGAACATTAGTCAGAGGGGTGATACACACACACACACACACACACAGTTTGAAGATTGGCCTATTGACAGTACAGGAAATACCACGCTGAACAACAGTGAAAGACACCATCTAAGCAGGCAGTCGTTTACTTTCAGTCTTTTATTTGGTTTTTTGATGTAAATGTAAATCCATAGCCAAACCTTTGTGTTAAAGTTGTAACTAGCACGTCCGACCCTGAGTCTGTCTCTAATCTGCATTCTGTTACTCCAGGGTCATCTGTGTCACTCTTTTCTGTTAGCACAACTGTTACCAAAGTCTGTGACTCCCGATGATGTTTTACTCTGAGTAGTTTCACACTTTACTGACTTCCTTTTTTGTGCTCATTGTTCATGTTTTCAAAGACTCCATAAGTATGGTTTTTTTTTTTTTTTTTAATCTTTTAGAGTTTTATATGAGTTTTTGTGCAAAAGTGTTACTGGTGGCTGAATACTGAGAGCAAAATGAACATTTATTTCTTCCGTTTGAGGAAAAGTGGGTTGGGGTACAGCAGATGGTGTATGGACCCTTCCTGTTGGTCACTTTGATTCTTTCTTCAGTCAGTTCGTCACTGCCAATGTTGATACTGTGGAGGGATTTCCTGTTTCTTTTGGGCGACTTGGCGCCCTCTCCTGGTCTGCTGTGGTATGATAGCTACACTGCAGGACCCCACTATTCCCACTAAATGCAGACCTTTTCTTCTCTCAGGCAAAAGGAGGGGTACCGAACACTATTCTTTATTGAACGCTGAGGACGGCGATGAATTTTACCTGTTTGGGGTGTCTCCAATGAATGGATGTGACACTGACTTCCAGAGACCAGCAAACGTTTTAACATCAGCTAACAATAGTTGGAAAATGTGAAGGAAAAGAGAAATCTGAGTGTGTTTTGCAGTTAGATTTGTGAATGAACTTCTTAACTAACAAAAGTGTAGCGAAACGTTACAGTGTTCTAGCTGCGTCACCTCTGACCCTTGCTGCAGTAATGGTAGCAAAGAAGGGATTTTATGTACCTAAAAAAAAACAAAAAAACTAGAGGGACAAGAAATGCGTTGAATTCCACACTTCAGATGAACTTTGATCTCTGGAAGCAGTCTCAGAGCTCTGTTGCTGTGAGCATCATTAGGTATTAGTATATATTCACTACGCTTTCACCAAGAGGACTAACTCGGCTTCTGGACTGTCTTTATATGCATAAACAGCATTCTTTCTTCCTCTCCACCTCTGTCTATGTATCATCATAGTACTGGGAGTAGGCTGATTTTTTTTATTGGACATGTGCTCGACCTGTTGGCATTATAACTGTATAATATAATTTATCATTTGTACTATTGTAACATACTGTTTCTTCTGTATCCCTGATTCTGTGTACTGGGTTTTTGTAGGAAAGGTCACTGTGGTGTTTTAACAGCATCTAAACAAGTGGAGGCAGCGGGTCACACTTTGTAGCTGCTTTGGTTCAAAATAAAATGTATCACTTCAGCTCTATAATCACAGGGTTTGGTTTGGTGATTTTTTTATTTTTATTTTACCAAAGTAAAAAGACAGTAAAAGTGTAGAGCAAACACATATAAAAAGCCAGAACTTATTTCTACAACCAGGCACCTGTTGGGGTGAGAAACAGTCTTTTCTGAGTCAGACTGGAGCTGCAGAAGTCTCTCATCCTGGGGTGTGAACAGTTAACACGATAGAAGGTAATATTAGTGTACACCAGTCTCACTTCCAGCCTGAGCCGCTGGCACTCCATAGACTAGCCTGGTGTTTTCCCAGTGCTCGACGGTCCCACATCATAGCCCAGCTCCTTCATATCTTTGGTCACGATGTGAAAAGAAACAGTGACAAAACCTTGGGAGCGAACGCGGGTCACTGCAACATACAAAGATGGAGTGGGTGTGATGCCAGTAGGCATGGACTGGTGGTCTGAGAGAAGGAACGACGCAACAACAAACCTTCTCTGCCTTCGCCGTGGGCCACCACTTTAGGATCTGTGTATTCAGGCCGACGTCCTAACAGCCAGCTACATGAGAAGGAAATGTTAGCGTAATGTTCTAATGTGCCCACTGAGTATGACCGTTCTGCTCACTTGCTGCAGAAGCAGTAATAAATCTCACCTAGTGAATTTCTGGAGTCTCCACGTGGGTTCTGGCACAAACATGGGGACGCTTCGTGTGTGTCTGCAAAAACAAACACCTGCCTATTAGACTACTCCGAAAGTTTTCAGGGAAAAACTCTTCTTCTGTTAAAGTGGTGATTTTGTTAGGTGGATGGAGCCAATACTGACTGTCCGGGTGTTAAGGGGATGTGTGTTGCTCCGTAGCCCCTGACCACGTCGTTGCCAAACACATCTGGACCGTAAACACTTAGCACCAGCTGAGGCCCTGGAAAAAAAGATTTACTGTCTATTATGCTAGTATATAACATATCTACAGATTACTGAATGTTAATATGAGGGCAGGAAAAAGTGTGTGTGTGCGTGCGTAAAGCTCACATCCAGAGGGGTTTGTACTCTTAAATGTTGTCTCTAATGGGAAGTTCCATATCAATGTGTGTGAAGATTGATTTCCTTTACAGGTTATTTGAGTTATTCCTTCCTCCAACCCCTATTAAAAAACAAACAAACAAAAAAACCCAAAAAACAACACAATAACATTGGCTAAAGACTCTCAAAAATATATGATATTTGGGTCAGATGACGCCTAGTAAAAAAAGTAAAGCGACACACAGATTTAAGTTAATGGTACACACTCATTAACAAGGCATTCCCTCACCAGTAGGTATATTTACTGGGGTTTAAAGCAGATTGCTGTATAACAGGCAAATGTTTCTCAGTGTTTTGCTAGCCAGCTACTTACCGCGGTGGGCACCCAGTCGTGGCCGTAGACAAAACAAAATTTGCAGTACAAATTATCAAACTCTGGAAACTGAAATAAAACAGAACACCACTTTTACAAATTGAGGCAGTGAGACAAATAGAAATTCACTTGTGTCGCTAATGCTAGCCCAATTTAGCCGCTAGGCTAAATACTACAACTACTCACGTTAGCTCCTTGAATTTGTCCATTGACAGAGAGGAGAAACACTGACGGGTTGCTGGTAGCCATCGCCGCTTCGATTTAAAATCATTGAGTCTGCAGATCTCTCCTTTTGTTTTTTTGTTTTTTTAACTTTATTTCACATGCACCTCGACTTCACATGAGCCATAAATCTGTTAGCTGGAACCACAACCGTTGTCAAGGAGACGTTTCCTTTGCCTACGGATACCCGTAGAGTCCAAAAAAGGACGGACGCGCCGAAATACCTTTCAGTACAAATATTTGTCCACATGATGGCAGAAATGTGCAACTATTGACGCTTGTAAGTTGGTTCAAGAAGTTTTTTAATGTAGTTTTTGAGACGCGGACTAAGTTGACATCATTAGTGTTCATTGTGTTAAATGAATCATTACTTGTTTTATTTTGAAGGTTGACCTTGTGGTCTTGCTTCTGTGCATTTCCTATATGTCATCCCTCACCTCTGATTGCGCTCATTTGTTCCAGCTGTGTGCCGCCATCTCCTTCACCTGGGTTGCTCCTCCACAGGGTTTTCCTGTTGTCATCTAACTGGACGGATATTCTAAAACCATCCAGAGCAGAATGTTAAAGGTGCATGTTTGCATGTCTATGTTTGGGCCCAAACCCCCCAGGTAAGTTTCGTACTGTGTGTGCGTCGATATTTATTGATGGAGTTTCTTACTAATCTTCTTTACTTCCTTTCCTACGTTCACGTCTGTAACATCTGGTTAATAATTTTAAATTCTAAACTGCTGAGATTATATTGAACAGAATATTGTCTTCATTTTCTTTTCCTTCAATGTTATTGTTTGTGAGTACTTAAAAATTTGTAGGACCTCATTTATGTAACACTTTTCCCCTCACATCTATCAACAGTTTATTTTTATTTTTTTTTTAAAAAAAACAGAAGTTTATGAAAATGCCTATATGTTTGACATGCCTACATATGTTCAACTATGGGAGGGAGACCTCATCTGAAATCAGTATTTATCACATTTGCTGCCTGGTGCTGTATATAACGGTTTCTAACCTCGCCTCCTGCAGTAAGTATCGGCTTTCTTTCAAAGATGGAGGCAGATTTCTCCGCATCCCTTCGACCAACACCTAGCAGTGGTGTCACAGATTGAACCGGCAAAGCAACCAGGGAAAGAAAGCACGCGTGTAGTCTGCATGTGAAGTATCCGTGGGAGGTTTGTAGCGTGTTAACATGAGTCGTGCTCCGGACAGGCGCCACGCGCCTGGATTCAGTGTTTTTATTGTTGATTTGTTAAGTTTTACACCTTTAATGCCACCTAAACAAAAGTGACATTAAGTGAAACAAACAGACTGGGCTGTGTTCAGACCAGACTTTGTCTCCTGGTACCCAGAAGGCACTGGGGTGACCTCAGGACCTTTCAGCTGCTTTCAGCCAATTAGCTGACTGCATTTGTCAAACTGTTTTCCATCAGCTCTGTCAACACAGCCCCCACCCCCCCTTGACCTTTTTTATGACTGCAGAGCAGTGTTCCATCCATCCTCCTCCTTCCAGCTTCTCTCAGCACATCTCTCCTAAATCCACCTGCATGATCCTTCTCCTGGTCCAGAGATGAGATTCTGGAGCCAGGAAGGATTCTGACGTCTGTGGTAGTGACAGACTTTTCTTTCTTTTTTTTTTTTATTTAAAGAATCGCTGAGCATTGTGCTAAGAAGCAAATTTCATCAATGTTTTATTTAAATTGTGAGCTGTTTTTAGATACTTTTATCTGCTAATGAGGTTGTATTTGATTGTTTCCTGACTATGCTGATCCATTTGTTGTTGTTAGCGGCGTTGCTACCTGGATGAGGTCGCTGCCTTTCTGCAGCACTCGGTGTAACGAGCTCTTCCTGATCGTCCCTGCAGCCAGCCAGACTTTCTGTCTTGCTCTGTGTTTCCGTCGTTGCATATCGACGTTCTAATGTCTGGCTCAACACAAAAGTGGTTTTTAGGAACCAGACAACAAGTGCACCCACGGGCCACAGTGGAATAGCCTGGTCTGAGTGACTCCAGAGCTGGTGAGAGGCTGAACCTTCACTTCCTGCTTCCACAGCCTGTTGTGCCTGCAGGCGACCAGGCTGCTCTGTAACCTCCACCGTCCTTCACTGCACCCAGCTGCAGAGGAGGCAACGGGGGGGCTGGGAGTACTGGGAGGGCTGGGAGGACTGCTGTATTGTGGCACATTTTGCACATCTGGATCTGTTGGACACGATTGGTTCTCTAGTTTGACAGGTGCAGATTTAAATCTGGGCTTAAGCAGCACAATAGCAGTTGAATGTCTACACGAGCTTTTCCTCCAGATTTGCTAAACGGTGGTGATCAGATGAGGACCAGTACTCAGTAGTTCTGGCCCGTGGTTGGATGCGCCCTCAGTTGTTTTTACCCTTTGGTTAACTGTCGTCACTGAACCAGCACACCCTTTTCCAAACCCGCTCACTACCCTCCTTTTCTGCCTTGCACATTCACTCTCATCGCGCTCTGCTATAGCAGAGCTCTGTCACACGGAACCAATTAGCAGAGAGTGGTCGGAGGTTGTGAAACCCTCCAACGGTTAGCGATGGCCAGGGCCGACACCCTAAAGCCCTGAAACGCTCCCACTGGGCTGCCCCTCTGTTCCACAGACCCCAGCCAACACTGGCAGGATTCACCTGGCTAACTGTTGTCCTTTACATTGTGTTCCTGCTCTTTATGGCAGTTTATTTTTTGCAGTATTTGGTGGATGATGGTTACCATGGTGATGTTGGGTCAGGTGGCACTGTAAGACACTGTAGGATCGAACTTTATCGCTTGTGGGGTTAAATCATCTTTACGTGAAGTTGCCCACATCACTCCATCGTCCCTGGAGTGAGCAGCATGAGGCCGCTCTGCTGGCGCTACGCCCTCGCTGGCGCTGCGTCATCCCGACACGGCTGATGACTTCACTCCTGATCATATCCGCCGCAGCTGCGACGGGGAATAAGCGTCCTCAACCGTTAATCAATAGATTGGGAGGTTCAGGTGTCCTGCTGTGTGATTTCGTCTGAGCACGCCCGAGTAAACCAAAGAAAGCAGGTCAGGTAGCATCGATTTACGACCGGCGGGCTCTGGAATGAACAACCATTTATTATAGAAGCCCATTAGTAACATATGCATATCTGTGTGTGTGTTAGAAAGGCAAGAGAGGAGAAGGGGGGGGAGGGGGCATCATCATTTATATGGCTCCTCCATTAGCCTGAGTGCTTCCCTGACAACATAATGGCCGTCGCCCAGAAAATAGGGTCACTGTAGCTATGAACACACCCGGCAACTGCTGATGTCAGTATAGTGAAGTGGGTCCCAAAATCCCACATGGCACGTGTGTTTGCACACACACACACACACACACACACACACACACACACACACACACACACACACACACACTCTTCTATCTTCGTGGGGACTTTTACAATGTATTACCCAGCCCCTAACCCTAACCATCACAACAAACCCCAATCTAAACCCAAGCCTAACCTTAACCTTAAAACCAAGTCTTAGCCCTTTGAAGTTGTGAGAACCAACCTGAACGTCCTCACTTTGTTAGTAGAATGAGTATTATGGTACTTGGTATGTAGCAAGTACAAGAACACACACAGACACACGCACTCCCAGGCAAGGGCAGCTCTTCGGGTTGAGGAGGTTTTTAGAGCTAATTAATAATGAAAGAACGTATGATGGGAAATGAAACGCAGATCTTGGATGAGCGAGTGGACGAGGACGACTGAAGGGAAACGTGAGTGGCTGAAAACCACAGAGAAGGTGCGGAGATGTCCCGCGGGAGGTCTCCGGCCCGGCACGGCCCAGCCCAGGCTCAGTCGGGTTTCGCTTGTCCACTTTCCTAAAAAGCTTCTTTATTCAATCCATTATCAGCTGATGGAGTCAGAAGCACCTCCAACCTTTCTGGTCTGCGGCTCATATTTACCGCAAGGCTGCTCAAAAGGGCTGTGAAGTAACCGGAACCGGACAGAGCGCAAAATGGAGAGATGTTAGCAGATTAGTCCTCAAATCAGCTTGTTATTCCTTCAGAGGTTTTAGCCTCTGAGTGTTTCCAAATCCTCTGTGGTTAATTACCAGCAAACAGACCCATTTGTGCTTAAAAACGACTTTTGCCTTTAAGACTTCTGCACAGTCGACACACAGAACCTCCGCTGATCAATAGTCAGGAGCATTTTAAATTTATTCAGGCTTTTGATATTGCCTGACGTGGAGACGCGTGTCTTCCCAGAGATCATGACCGAGTTTAGCAGTTTTAGCGCAGACCTGCTCGAGCAGAATCTTTGACTCCAGAGATTTCTGCTCTCGTTTCCTTTCACCTAGCATGCAGCTGGCGGAATCATAGATGTTGCAGAAATCGCATGCGAGTGTGAAGCTGTGCGCTCAGCAGCACGCACGGCCGCGTCACACGTCCCTGCTGTTAGATGCAGTGCTGCGTGCTCGGTCCTGCAGGCGGGTGCAATCTATATTTCAGAAGCTGCAGAGATGCCGAAGACTTCTGTCTCCTGCTTTGAAGACCAGCACTTGGGGGGAGGGGGGAGGGGGTGGAAGAAGAAACCAAAGAGAGAATTTGACACTTCTAACGGGACCAGTGCTGGAGAAACCATATCTGCAAAATAAAGGCGTGCGCGATAGCCGCTATCAGACGCCGCCACTCGACAAATGAAAGCAAAGATTAAAGAAGCGGAAATGAAGGCTTTTATCTGGCGGCCGCTTCTCCGCCGTGCTCAGACACGCGCCCAGAACATTCCGACGGCTGTTGAACAGGCAGATGATTTCTGCACCGTCAGACGTTGGACTTCAGCAATGCTGAGAGCAGATAGATGGAGTTGGTCATCTGCAGCAGCAGCAACACGTGCGTTCACTTCCTCCAGATCCTCATTCTAGACTAAATTCTGACTGAAGACAGTAGTGTGGTGTGTTTTCAATCCTGACTCTCAGAGGAAATGTGTGCTTTAAGAGTAAATTTAAGTTCATCGTTAGAAAGGATCGCTGCCATCCGCCATTTCATTTTGGAAGTTAGCTATGGTAGGAATGTAGATGTCGGACAGAGGAGGAGGGGAACCTCAGCGTGATCCGGGTCAGATGAGGTTCCGGAACCAGGAGAACTGCCGCTGCATGGCCCATCTCTGTCCTGCTGCTCTTCTTCAACATTAAATCACCTTTATTGTTAAAGAATTTTATAGCCCCGTGAATCAGAATATTCGTGATGACGACAGGCAGGGAGGGTGACGGGCTGCGTTTGTGTGTGTAAGATGTTCAGAGGAGATTGACGATATGCCGAGAAGAAACCTGGCAGCAGCAGGTTTGGGTGGAGAGAAACTGAACGAAATCCTTTCAGACTTTTCTGTGATTGATCCCAGTCTGACCCCAGAGCAGTGGAGCTCTGTCCTGCTCTGACCGCCGGATGTTCAGTCACACCGATGAACGGCCCTGATCTGTGTGTGTGTGTGTGTTAACTCAGTTGCTGGTTATGCTCTCAAACAGCACTGTTTGGTTGAGTGCATGAACTTCAGCGCACTGCCTGCTAACGTTTCTTGTCTTAGCCTCTGCACACTGGCCTCAGACACCGCAGCGCGCGTGCATGCTTGTGTGCACGTTACTGTACCTGCGCCTAACTGACCTAAAGAGTTGAGCGGCAGAAGAGGAGTGGGGCAGATGTCCTCCCCCCGACGGCAGCAGCAGACAGGCTGAAAGCAGCTGAGCGCTGCTGTGGCTGAATCCTGATGTTTTTACTGTGAATATCAAAGTCTGCCCCCCTCCTCTTCCTCCTCCTCTTTCTTTCTTTCCTCCCTTCTCCATCTCTTCACCACCCTCCTACCTGTCACACAATCGCACTAATACCCCCCCCATCATCTCCCCGTGGCCTACATCAGGAAATATATACATGATGACTTCACGCCCCCGTACGGTCACACCCTTGATCATTTCCAGCAGCAACAACCGCAGCACGGTGGAGTTTCATCATCCAGTTATCTGTTGGTGCCCCCCCGACGCTGCTGTCACGGGCGCATCAGACGTGTGTGTCTGCGGCGCAGCCCGGAAGCAGCGTCTTCACACTCCACCACCATCACTAAAGAATAGCTTCAAATTCCACAGCAGCGAAAACCAAATATCCAGCTAGCACGCGGGCGTAATTGCGTGTTGATGCAGATTTGTCAGCGCCGTGTGTTTAATGAAGGGAGGCGATGCCTCGTTTTGGCGGCGTGCGCTTTAATGCAGGCGAAAACAAACGGATCACATTTGGGGAAAGAGCAGGGTAATGCGCTATCTGAGCACCCAGCCTGGCGGTAAGCTCGTTACATCTCAATAATCCCAACGTTAATAAAGGCCAAATCCTGCCAGCGGATCTGAGCCCAAAAGCCAGCGTGGCTACGATGCTAATTCCCCTGCAGGGGTTGTTCTGTGGTGGTCCAGAAGAACAGGCTCACAGCTGAGGGGTGAAGGGCCACCATCTGTTGTGTGATTGGTCAGTTTGAAGTGGGCGTGGTCTTTTGCATTTGGTCGGACAGCAGGCCGAGGCGGCGAGAGTGAGAACGTTTGTAAGTTTGTCACATCAGGCTGTTGGAGAACGTCGTTTTCTGCGACTGTTGATGTTTACACATGACGGACGGAGCAAACAAACCCTGACATTTGTCACTGAGTGAGAGGGAAGTCACCCTCGCAGGCCCATTAAGCCCTGCGCTCCTGTCATTGGATCTACAGCTTTATGACAAGTCTGCAGGCGTTCAGTCTACTTGGTCCAATCAGGTTTCTCCTGTCTCCTGTAGCCATTAGCATAAACGCAGCATCTGCGCTCAGACACTTCTGTCTCTATGGCGACTAATCTGGGCTTGATTTGTCAGAGTTGGCCTGTGTCTGCTCCTTTTGAAACAAAACACGTCTGTGCTGAGAAGGTGAGGAATAACCGTGAGGAGAGGACACTCTGGACACTCTCGTCCCCCACCTGTCAAACAAAGGTTCCCCGCTCGCTCCAAACGCCACCTCGTTAGCAACGCAGACCAGACTCTGGACAGATTCTTGGCAGGACGGGTTTTGTGCTGCCCTTTGGGGACCATTTGTCAAAAACAATGCTGAATGTCCAACGAGAGGCCGTCTTCTGTGTCCCGGTCCAGTCACTCAGACTCTGGAGTCTCACTGATCCTCACCCTGAACATCATCATCATCGATCCCCCCAGTTCACATCAGGTCAACAGTGCTGACCTCAGAAGCTTTTAGCATATGTGTTTACTTGCGTGCATGTGCAGACTGGGCATGAGTGACAGTGACATTGGGAAGAATACGCACGTAAAACTGGATCAAAGCAAACAAAACGTGTTTATCAGATATGATGTCACACTATTTTATCAAGCTGATCCAGCTCTGTGATCAGCTTTACCCGTGTTGCCATGGAACCAAGAAGCAGATCTAGATGTTCTGTTTCTTTTAACCGTCACAGCTGTACCGCTCAGAGGAACCGGAGCAGAAAGAACCGTCAGTGAGTGACACGGTTTGTCACTGTCAGGATGTAGAAACAGTTTGGTTACCGAGTTCTTCCCACATCAGGTGTGTGTGTGTGTGTGTGTGTGTGTGTGAGAGAGAGAGAGAGAGAGAGAGAGAGGGGGGGGAGACAGAGAGAAAGAGGGGACAGAAGTGTCTGGATCCATATTCATTAGCCATTGTCTGGTCCAGACAGTGTGATGCCATCTCATGCATTAAAGATAAGCACAGTGTGTTGTGTTAAAGTGTTGGTTTAGCCAGTGCACGTTAACTGCTCAGATTAATTTAAGATCCAGGCATCAATGAAATCAATTCATTATCAAAAATAATGAGGAAAGTGGAAAGAGGCTCATTCTGCACTCTGCTGATGCTTTAGCGCCACGTCATGGAGCACCAGAACGAGGGAAAAGTTGGCTTCTGTGCTTCGTAACGGTAGCTCTGACTCATCAACTTCCTCTCTGTGCATGTGTCTAGACCTGCATCTGAATATCAGCACATCAATTTAACTGGCTATCAAAAATAAACCTTACTGTTTCTATATATGTGCTAACAAGCTAATTACCCAGCTAGCTTTATTGATTCTCGGTGGTTTGTAACCACTTGTTGCTCCAGGAGACAAGATTGTGTGTGTGCAAGAACACAACCCAGCTTGACCACGACTTTATTGATTTAACAGTGAGTCTCATTTATTTCACAATATAATCCACCTGCCTCAGGAACCGGCTGATGATTGCGGTCGCTCTAGGCATATAAAAGTGTGTGTGTGTGTTTGGGGGGGTAATTTGGGACCACTCTCAGAAGTCAACCTGATTTGACTATATGTGCACTTACTGTATTTCTGTTCGAAGTTGCCTAATCTGGGTCTGATCTGTAAGGCCATTTAGCCGCTTCGGTGCATCTTTTTGAGCAGCAGTAACGAGGAGAACAACATGTTTACCGTGTTTACCCACAACGTCAATAACTGCAGCACGCAGTGTTAGGTTACACGCAGTTGAATATTAGCTTTGGAGACATTAATCTCGACGCGTCACTCTCCATTAGCTCTGCATCAGGAAAACCAGAGTGTTTGCTCAAAGGCTGACAGGAACGAATGACTTTATAGCAAACAGCAGCGCACATAATTTGCGTGTGTTCAGTAACAGGTGTAAACGTTGTCAAAACGATTGCTAAACCCTTAATAGTGCAAAAGGAAAATAAACTGAATTTCCATACCAAGTGCTAGCATGTCAATCAATCAAGCGCTACGTTAATAAGGCACATTAAGAAAAGCTTTGCTAAAAGCAAGGTCACACTTGGACTCACAGACCAGTCATGAACCATCAAACGCTGATCCAAAAGGAAACCAGCAGCAGTGGTGGCAGTTGCTGCTGCTGGCTCCTTCAGGCCTTCTGCCTGAGGATGGATAGAGAGAACAAGCACTCGCACAGTTTGCGATCATTTGTTCCCATCGTACACCGTAGAGAATATTCTGTTCTGTTCTTTTGCCTTGTACGGTCATGCTTTTTTCCTCCTTCTATCCAAAGCATCTTTCCTGCAGTCTGTCCTCCATCAGTGCTTTTAAGCACTCCTCATCCTCTCTTCCACTCCTCTGTCGCTGACTTTTTTGAATTTTACTGTCAGCTATCATCGCCAGCTCCTTCTATTTTCCTGATGGGAAATAGCTTTGAATTAGGCAGAATTTATTTGTGTTGTGGGATTCGTTTGTGCTTACCCCCCCCCCCCCA
>BJFM01001842.1:58013-74398 GCA_016586285.1 Arothron firmamentum | reverse complement strand
ACACACACACACACACACACACACACACACACACACACACACACACACACACACACACACACACACACACACACACGTACAATTAGAAGACCCTTTGCTATGCCACTTGTTTTCCACTGTGTCAGAATCATGTTTTGCCCTATGTTACCACTCATTTAACACGCAAAGTCTAAACAACAGCTACCCCCCCCAACCTCTGCTGACCACCGGCATTATTTGAGTGACACATTTGTGTCGACTCCCTGACTTAGAAGCCATTTCTGCTTCTTCTCTAAGCTGAAAACGACAGCTGCTGGCTACTTTTAAATCTTCTCGCTTGTGGGTCACATGTGTCGTTTCTCTGCCTCGGTCTGTTTACACAGACGCTGATGAAGACTCACAGAACCTCTGTTGGTGTCCCGGGAGGGGAACAACTTTGACCCCCACCGCCGAGCGCTCAGAACGCCCAGGTTTATGTTGTGCGGCTTGTTTTTTTACAAGGTCTTTTCAAAGCAGGTGTTTGCTGGCGCACCTACAGTGTGAAGGACAGGGGTCACGAAAGGTCAGATCTCAGGCAGGAAGCTTGTGAGGCTAACAAAGATTTGAGTTTCTTTTTTCTAACAAGGCCTAAATGTTTTCGGCTTAATGACATCATCTGGGCCTGATCAGCTGACCAGCCGCTCTTCCTCCATTACCTTTGACTCCAGAACACTTTCATTCCACTTTGTAGCATCACTCAGCTGATCTGGATATAAAAGTTCTCCAGACACAGCTTGATGTGCTTGAGCAGAATCCTATTACCAAAACGTGCGTCAGCGGGCATGCTGACAGCCAGAGTGAAGGGTCAGCTGAGTCGAGGGTTCCTGGTTATTGTGTTGTCAACTTCTTTTTCTCCCCACATCAACAACAGAAGAGTGGCAGGCCGTTCCTGCAGACATCATCCGGATCTCCTGATGTTCCCGCATCAGCTACATTTTCTGCTAACGCCAGACGGCAATGAAACGCAGCGTCGTGTTGACTTACTCACACGTTCCTCAAGGCGGCATTTGAAGAAAAACTCGTAACGAGAGAGATTAGAGAGGGCGCCATCTGTTCCTCGAAGCAGTGTGCTGATTGGTCAGTGGTGTGGGAAGATGATTATCATTGGACGACGCATATCGAGCCAGCGAACTAGCATCACCAGCCTCATAGCCCTAGGTCAGTGGTGTGTGTGCGTGCGTGCGTGCGCGTGTGTGTGATCACTATCAGCAGGTTGTTGTCCTGCAAGGGTTGTAGTTAGATTAAATTACACCACTACACTAAGCCTCCTCTAATGAACGTATGGTTTAATCCCACATGCACATGTACAGTTTAGGGTATAACAGTCGGGGAGGAAAAATGTTTTGAGAGAAGTGAGAAGAAAAGAGAGAGAGGGAAATAGTGTGGCAGTGCCACAGGGAGAGTGAGAAATGGAGGGGATTAACAATGAGAAGCTGCCCAGACATGGACCTTCTGGCCACACACACACACACACACACACACACACACACACACACACACAGAGGCATATACACATACAGAGGAGCATCTCTCTTTTTTTTAAAACAATTCATCATTTAATCCATTCTTCATAATTACAATATTATCATCCATTACCTGAAAAGTGAAAGTATGTGTTTGTGCACGTCTCCTTACTGATGAGGCGTCAGGATCAGTACGTGTTGTCACGTTTAGTTTTCTATATTTTAACCCTGAAGCTCCTAAGCAGACGCACACACCTGAACATGCTCAGTGATTTACTATTTCAAAGCTAATGTGCTATATTACACGTTTACTTCTGTCTCTCTGTGTGCGTAAAGCTCATATACGGTCCTAAACATGAAGTTCTATGATTAGATTAAAAGCCAAAAGAGTGAGAATAAGCAGGTCAGATTAGGTGGATGCACCAATGTCTGATGACTCAGCCATGGAGTCATCTCATCCTCTTTCTGGAAATCCTGCGTCCAACAGCTGCCGTGGCCTCAGCACACTCACTGCTGCCGCATTATTTGCCTTTGTGGGCCTGCCTGACAGGAAAAAGACATCAGAGATAAATCACAAATGATGCCACATGTGAATGTCCCCACTGAAGCTTCAGGTGTCGTGATTCCAAACCTCCTCCTAAATATGAACTTCACCGAAGCTGTCCTGGCTTCAGACCCGCAGACCCGGCTCCTGCAAAACTATTCATGCAGTAAATCTTTCATGGCTTCCTTGGGAGAATATATTAAAACCTTTTGAATTTTAATCTGGAATTATAAACATGGAAGTCAATGACAAGAAGGTACAATATTGCTCTGAAAAAGATGTACGTGAATAGTCTACAGTACAGAATTTATGCTAAATATATGGAGCCATTAGAGGAGCTTCGCATTATCGCCCCAATTTCAGTTGGTGTGTGAAAAGAAGGACTGAATGAATATTAATACTGAGAGTGAATATTAATGCGTGGAATATTTTAACCATGCGACTGTCTTTGCTCTCTGTAACCATAGATGTAATGCACTGGCACCGCTGGTTCATGTTAGCATGTTGCAAAATACAAAGCAGCTAGTTCTCTGAGAAACTGGACGCACTGTTTCCCCGACTGGTCCGCTGACTCGTCCAGATGGTGGGCAGAGAGAGGGTATTAGCGGATCAAGAGGGAGACAGAGATGTTGGAGGGCCGGGTGGCTCCCTCGGCAGGGGCGAGGGGGTTAAATCTCTTTGATTGGAATGTACAGCTGCACGAGCATGCACACACACACACACACACACACACACACACACGTGTGCACATGTGTGTCATCACACAGCTGAGGACTGTGTTGACTTCTGTGGATGTGTGAGTTTATGACGCAGCAGTGGAAGTCTGCCTGCCTTCCATCCTTCCTTCCTTCCTTCCTTCCTTCCTTCCTTCCTTCCTTCCTTTTTTGGAGTCTTTCCCTTCCTTAATGCTGTTGATGTCTTCAGTTGGGAGGAAGTCTGCCACTTGAAATCCATTCATCCAAAATCTTTTCAGACTAATCTTGTTTTGTTCATTCAGGAAATTTGACTGACATGGATGCAGCTGATTAAGACTGATATTTTAGTTTGGTTTGAGCACCAACAGGTGATTGCCTTCTCCCACCTCTGTAACCCCTATAGTGGTTTCTCTGCACCTCTCCCGCCCCCAGGGTCTGAGCCTCTCTGAGCTGATGTGAAGTCTGCCGGCGGTGTGTGGGTGGGCGGAGTGAACGTGTCCTCTTCCCTCCCCCACAACCTGCAGGACTCCTTAACCGGAAATGAGTTTTGTATTTTTCTACAGAGCAGCAGGCGGTGTCTATCCATCCGCCCTCTCCCTTTTTTGATTTGAGGGAGATGAAAGCAGACGTGGCTTCACCGGTTCTGCCATGGATCTGATCCACAATTGTACCTACGATAAACTGGTTACAGGAGATATGCAATCAAAGTCATTCCCTGTGAAGACCCCAAATGAGCTGAGAGCACATCAGGCCTGACATGAGGCTGCAGCCTCTGTTACAGCTGAATTAGTGACGGAACAAATACATGCATCATTCCTCTGAAGCCTCTGATTTCGGGAACATGACATAAATGTCACCCTACCTCAAGTTCCGCAGTTTAGAAGGTTGATTGTTTCATTTTCATCTATTTTACAAATCATGGTGCGTGTCATCACCACCAATTACATAAGTAAGGTGGTGATTTCAGATGGAGGGCCATGTGACGTCGCCCGATCGTTTCTCAGATGCCTATGGTGCTGATGGAAATGCTCAGGTGCAGCTGCAGCCCCACGTGATTGTGTCACGATGGGAATATGGATGAACACAGTATACATCTAGCTGGACTCTAAAAGCATTACATCACAATACACCTCTCTCTCTCTCTCTCTCTCTCTCTCTCTCTCTCTCTCTCTCTCTCTCTCTCTCTCTCCCTCCCTCTCTCTCCCTCTCTCACCCTCTTCACAGTGTGTAAGGTAACGCAGCTGGGACAACACATGATTAACTGTAAACAAACTATTTACAGATGATGGCAGATTTGACTATATTACCACACACATACACACACACACACACACACACACACACACACACACACACACACACACACACAGGGGCAATTTACATGCCAGCACGTATGACTGGGCTACATGGTTTTACGCACTCAAAGCTATTGGTAATGTTCCTCTATCTCTCTCCCTCTCTTGAAAACACTTCCTCCTTCCACTCATGAACTGCTCTCTTCTTCTCTACTGCATCTCTGTGTCTTTTTCTTCACCGGGTTTCAATAATACATCAACAACATACATATTTTACTGAATTTTTGCGATACACTGGTGACACACTGCACATGTATGCTGCAGGAGTGCCTGCATGGCTGCTGGGGGAAGCCCCCTCAAGGAAGATGTGCTGGATCTCCCCCCTCCTCGCATACGTCAGAAGGCTTAATGAGGCTTTAGATTCCAGCAAGCAGAGAGGAGAAGAGGAGGAGGAGGAGGGGTTGTGAGGAAGCTGAGTTTTTTATTTTTCATGACTAACACATCTTAAATGCGTCATCTCCTGAGAGAAAGTTGGGTCTATCCATTCTTTATCCTGCAAAATGGAATCTGATCCTATAAAACGCACAGTTTATTATTTTTCTTTACAACCTGAACCTGAAATCCTGGTCGGATCAATAGTTTGTGGATGGGAAGAGCAGGAAAGGACAGGCTGGATGATAGATGCGTTGGATTCACAGTGGAGGGCAGGGTGGAGGATGATGATGGGATGGGATGGGATGGGATGGGATGGGGGGATGGGGATGTACGTGTGGAAAAGCAGGGAGTGGAGTACAGAGTGCTGGCTGATAGATGACTTGATTGAATGTAGGAAGCAAACAAATTCCTATTGATTCAGACTGGTGAGATAACATGTTTTAGAGATAAACCAATACGAAGAGATATGCCATCTGATAGCTTCTCACTTTGTGGACTAACACTGATAATTCCTGGAGAACCTACAGTAAAGGTGGAACAAATTGAGTATATAAAGGAAAAAAGGACAAATCCCTCTTAAGTTTAGATTTTTCCCTTTACTTTTCTCCTGAGGCCGGATGTGCTGCTGATGTTCGCTGCAGTGACGCCAGTTTGCCATGAAAAAACCAATCAAACCAGGCCTGCGGTCTTTGTACACACAGCTGAGCGAGGAGTGGAATTGGAGCCGACGCCTGCAGAAACCTCACAGGAGGCATCTGGGGAGCGGCTTGCTGGCAAAGTGGATGTGGGCAACGGTATGGAGCTGAGGGAGGGGCCCAGACGGACAGGTCAGGGGGAGGACAGGTGTTGGTGAGGTTTGCTTGCTGCGCGCAGCTGAGAGTGAGTAGATGTGCACGTGGACATGTACCCACATGTACACATCTTCTATCTTAGTGAGGACTTTCAATAACATAATGCATTCCCGGGCTCCTGACCCTGACCCTAACCCTAACCCCAACCCTAACCCTAACACTAACTTCAACCTAGCCCTTCTCAATTTAGTGCTTAAACCAAGTCTGAAATCTCATACACACCTACAGAGTTGTGACCGAGCAAAATGTCCTCACACTGCTAGTGTATTTTGCACTTAAATATGTGGTGTGTTCTTCAACACACTACAGTAAATGAGAAAGTGAGAGCAGTTAATTCCTGTAATTACTTCATTAAGCCTTCCTGACGGGGCGGTACCTTAGACTGTGTAATGGCCCGTTCCACAGACAGATAAAAATGTGCCATCAGATCTCGGTTTCTAACAGATTAAACCCAATTTACAATTTGGAAATAAAACCCGAGAGGGCTCCTTCTTCAGCTTCGCTACGCCGATGGATTTGTTACCAGAGCGATCGAATGAGAGCGCTCAGTCGGTCCAGCCGAGAGTGGCAGGATGTGGTCGAGCTCAGTATTTACCCACTTTGTTCAGGTGGTGACCTTTGACTTTCACCGTCTACGGGAGTATTGTCAGACAAACGCTGAAATCGGCTGAAGGGTGTTTGGAAATGTGTACCTCTGGGCTCATTGGTGTCTCGACAGGGTGTTTCTCATGTTTTTTTCCTGGTGCCTCAGAGTGTTGAAGACAGAACTGTGACCTGGAAATATTTGTTTTTAATTACTGCACTTGGCAAAACCAATTATTTCAGGTTAACTCATATTTCAGTTAATTAAGAGAGTTAAAACCACTGTAATCAACTAAATACTACACTAAGGCACACTCTGTACCATAATGTAAAGAAACATATTCTTTTCTTCCCAGCATCCCATCCCTGAAGGCTCTCCATTCCTCGGTGTGCTGACTCCTCGCTCTGGTCTTCCGCTGCATGCGTTGGAGTTTCCCCCGAGAACAAAAGTAGCACCGGTTCAGAACTGTTCCACCTCTTTGGTCTATGAAGCGAAGAAGTAAGTCATCCATTAAGAATGCATACATGACCCCTGCAGGTGGTGAGGTACCGGAGTCAGCAAAGGTCAGTTCTTCTGCTTGCGCTAACCCTGGGAGGTTTGATCGGCAGTCAGCACCGAATGGATTTTAAGGGCTGCAGATGTGACTAAATTCAACCAAACTGAACCTTCCATAAGTGAAGCCATACAACAAATCCAGTTACCTCTTTGATCGTCAGTCAAATACAGGAAGTCCAAGAACACCAGCTTTCACAGATACTCCACCATCTCCACAAACATCCACAGACAGAGTCTAAGCTAATGACTCAGACCCTTCAGACTGGAGTAGAAACGCTCACCACGGCTCGGCACGCAGCCGACGCACGACTATAAATCCACAAGCCCTAAATAAATAACTCCAAAAGGGGATTATAATGGCTTGCAGAACAGTGTACACTGGATTGTCCTTCCTATTTTGAGTTGTCAACACAGGAATAGATTACCAGTCACTTTGTTGCCACAGCGACAAACTTTTTTAGTGCATCACTTAGTGACATCTAAATGCACCGCGCACATTTGAGCGAGACGAGCAAGTGACAAAATGTTGACGCGTGGCAGGCGGGCCTAATTTGAGTCTCATCCAATCAGATGTTGGATAAACGGAACCTTTGTAGGTGGGGTTGTCAGGTGTGACCAGGACTGGGTGAAGCCATTGCTTTTATTCTGGGTCCCCTCCAGTCTAGTGTTAGCATAGCCTCCAGCTAACAGCAAACTGTGACATCAGCCGTGATGAATTAGTCTCCTGGCGATCAGTCACCCAGAGAGCACACAGGTTTAAATTAGATGTCGAAACAAATTGCCAATAAAGAAAATTATACTCAACGAACCTCCACTGAGTGATGGGACTGAACCCTGACAAATGTGGGGTGTGAATTCTGATTACGGTGAACATCATTTTACGAACAATTTTTACTGGTTGTTATTTGCCCAGTTTGCTCTTCTGCAAATACATCCTGCCTTTTATCACTATTGATTACTTATCAAAAAGGTCCAAGTCTGGTTCTGGTAACATATCAGGTCACGAAATGGGTCCGCCTAATTAATTATGATAATCCTGCTTGCAGGAGTTTTGTTTCAATAAGCTCCTTCCACTGATCAAGGTATTATTTAATTACCTGCACCTAAATGTCCTAAATAAACAACAAACCATGAGAATGTTTATAATAAAAAGAAAGAATTATTACTCATTTTTAAAAGAAAAAACAGAACAATAATAATAACAATAGTAATAATGCCTTTTTTGCTGAACACCCACTGTTGGCACAGACGAGCAGTCATACATGACTCATATCATTTCTGTTTCTGCTGACACGCAGTAGCAATGCGTGAACCGTTGCAGTGTGTGCGCGCACAGCTTGGTTCTCTCTGGCCTCTTCGCCGCCACGTGCGTGCGCGTATCTCCCTCTGTACATTATACGTCCCTATAGCCGGGCATCACGTGACGTGCCAGGACTCCCGGGTCCAGGACGAAGTTCTTTTTTTTTTTTTTTTTTTCCCCTCCTTCCCAGAGTCGGCTCATCCCCGGAGCGCCGAGCCCTTCCTGCGCGCATCTCCGCTCCGCGCTGCGTAACGACCACCGAAGCCGCGATGGGTGGATGGAAGGATGGACGGACGGATGTGGTTACCTAGTTGAGAACCTTTCAAGTGTTACTGTGATTACTTCCACGTTTGGATTACCTTCGAGCTGCGAGCAAGAGAAAATAATTGTAGAGTTATTTATTGTATTTTTCCTCCTGAGAAGAGAGAGAAAGCGGAGAACGGCTGGGTGCGCTTGAAAACACGGAAAGTCGCGGATCATGCGTATGGGAACTTCCGATTCCGTCGCGATAAGGTATTTCTACAAGATCTCCAAATGTTATTTGAAGTTGTTTTGCCTGTCTGTAATGTTTGAATATCGAACCAAGGGCTGAGTCCACTTTTTAAAGACGATAAATCACACGGAGAGCTAATGGGGGCTCCATTCCCTCGGGCGCTTTTTATTTCCTTTGCCACCGCCTGAGATGTAAGCAGGCTATTGTTCGGCAGCTATTCTGATAATATTTAACATGTTTCCATTGCGCACACAATCCTCTTAGGATGGCAAAACTGCCTCTGCGATGCGCTCTCACACCACGGTGAACAACAAAGCCCATAAAAAGCTATTAAAAGAGCGAAGTCTGTTACACAGATTACAATGGCCAGTGTTTTGCTCTCAACGTTATTCGATTTATTATAATAATCTGGATTAGTGAAGCATTCAGTGTGTTTTTTTTTCTTTTTTGCGCATTCTCTGCCCACCATTGCGTGGTGTGGGCTAAAAAGCTCTTGTGGAGCAGAGAGACAGAGCAGTCCATCTGTTCAATCACATAGCAACAGGAAGACTGAGGAGCACACAAAATACCCACCATTCCTGATAAATTACAACACAGGACAGTCACACTCATGGAGTTTATTACTAAAGCTAATTATTAGATTTTGGTGTATTTTTTGATTATAGGATGGACAGATGATCATTAATTTCAGATTAGAGATTAAATCATTTAGACCTGGTTGATTAGTATTTTTGCAGCAAAGGGAAAGCTTTGATTTTCCTCTGCTTGCTTTGATCTTCACATGCTGATTTCCACCTTTCTGCTCCTCCCACTTCCCACCTTTCTCTAACCCCTCTCCCTCTGACCTCCTCCATCCAGAGTGGCTCTGCCTGATGCTCTATCATGACTGATGGCGAGGGGAGAGCGTGCTTTCGGTATGCAGAGTGCCCGGAGGGGCAGGAGGAAGTGCACGAGGAGGTGAGGCTAGCTGTGTCCACGGTCCAGAGGAAGGACGCCCCGGGTCCTGACATCGGCTCCGGAGGAGGTCGTGATGAGGAAGAAAATGAGGTGGAGACGGGAAGGCGGAGGAGGGACAGTAGTCCAGGTGGGGATGGAGAATGGAGCCCCGAGGTTGGGGAGGACGAAGACCAGGAACCGGAACTGGAAGTGGAAGTTGGACCGACACTGGGACTTCGCATCACGGCCCCGATTCGCGACCCTGACTGTGTGTCTGAGGAGGAGGAGCTGCAGCCGTATCCCGCCTTGGCCCCCGTGGCCTTCTTCTGCTTTAAGCAAACAATGAGGCCTCGCAACTGGTGTCTTCGTGTCGTCTGTAACCCATATCCTTTCACATGCTGGAGACCCTCCTCAGTCTGGTAAGACCAAATCTGTTCTGTTACCCCGATGGGACCGTCCCCGCTCTTGTTCTGACAGGTGTCCGTTTGCTTTTTGGACCAGGACACTGAGGAAACTCACCTGCTGCAGCTTTCTATAAAAGATTTGTGTCAGCTGTGTGAGTGTGGAACAAACTGCTTCTCCCTTTGAAACCAAACAAGCGCCAGTGCTGGCGAATCTTGACAGGCCATTTTCCAACCAATTGGTTTGACGGGCTCTAGCTCCTGGCTGTTTGACAGGGGAAGGGGTATGGCTGCAGCTGTGGTGAATGTATTGTATGTATTGGAATATAGTGGCAGCATTCCATCTGTAGGCCAGAAAAAACCAGCAACGTTAGACTAACAACACAAAATATGCTTTGAATTTTTAAAAAAAATTCAATTCTGCACCTTAAAGCCCAATATTGCGATGAAAAGAAACAAAAAAATCTTGTTTTGTGTTGAATGTTAGAAATAGAATTAGAATAATAGGAAATCATTTCTTTAACTGACCTTTTGTCATTGTGGTTCTCCTCTGCTCTCTATGTGAAACACTTCATTCCTGTTTTTCTGTCTAATTTCACAGTTTAGTTCGTACTGGGCACTTTACTGCCCCCTGCAGGTCATGTTGGCCCCACCCATTCATTTCCATATTATATAAAAATTTGGAAGCGAGGCATCAAATCAAATGGTGGTAGATGTGTGAATGCATTACACACACACAAACACACACACACACACACACACACAGACACAAACACAGGTTTTCACTGGGCCATTATCAGTGGTGCATTTGCATTTGTGGCGCTCCGTCTGATTGTTTATAACTGTGGAGGTCAATTACCGTCTTTGGTATTCCAGCCTGTCTCCACCAACATGGCAGCCATTTTGTGCTATAAATCACTCATTTTAATTTAGTGCTTTCGTGCCAAGTAGTCTAAATAGAATCCTTTTTTAGCTTGTGCTATTATTACCCCTCAGCTGAACATCCCGTGTAATTTTCATCTGTGGGATGTTTTCGCTCACTGGAGAACAGATGAAAAGGAACACGATGCACATCCAAATCCGAGCCCTTTTGAAAACAACTTGAAGATGTGCTGCAATGAAACGTGAGGATTTTGAATGCTGAAGCAGGGAGGTGGGTAGTGTAAAAATACAAACAAGGGCAGGAGTTGCACCGAACGGCTGAGAGCGCGGAGGGATGGTTGGACCATCATTTGCATTGCAGATGTGGAAAATTCAAAAATGCCATCTTAGATTCTGGCTTTTTCCTTCACTTGTCTTCGGCAACAAGAGTTGTCTTCTGTTGATGTTTACGCGTGTGATTCTGTGAGCCCGTAGATCCAGATGTGGAGATGAATCTGGGCAGAGGTGAAGCAGATACTGCAGGTATGAACCGGCACGCTCGGCTGATTCACGCAAACCGCTCCGTCTTCGTGCAAATGTCGGAGGTTCAAGGGAGAGGAAATGGTGATTCAGAGGCCAGTGCAGGCGAACAGAGTGGCGCGGGCGTGAGGGGATCCGTGCACAAGTCTTGCTGAGGCTGGCAACAAGTCTAATGGTTTTTAATTCCTAAAAACCTGCCAGCCAGGAGGACAGTTTGGACTGGTTTCAACATTTTAAACCTCCGACAGCTCACACGACCAGACCTTTCAGCCAGAACCCCATAACACACACCTGTAGTAACGATTTCACACACACACACACACACACACACACACACACACACACACACACACACACACACACACACACACACACACACACACACACACACACACAAACACACACACACGGTTTCAGAAGAAAAACAAATATGGAGGAAGAACAAAGTTGTCAGCTATCGTCCATTCTCGCTGGAGGACAGATGAGGGTCAGAATCAGGCTTAAACTGTGTTGCCTAGTGTCCCTTTCAGTGTATTTAGGGAAGGTCTGACATCTCTTCTTAAAAGACAAATTGCATAGTTGTGAGTGAATTTAGTTGTTGGGATGAGTTGAAGTCTTGTGAACTGACAGACCAGTGTAAATACCTCTCGACTACGCTGTTTCTGGATGTTTTTAAATAAACCAGTGCCGTAAGCGCAGAGTATAGAATGGCTAAAGTTTAAACCCATGGGTAGCCGTAAACACAGAACATATGGCTTGGCAGCTGGCTGTTTGGCAGATGTTAAATGTTGTAGGAAATGATGTCTGTGTTGTTCGCAGCGCTGGGGCTGATAACGCCACACTGGCTGCTAGCAGACGCTCCAGCGGTCAGAACATGTGCTTTCTTTCCTTCTTCTGTAATGATCACGTTTCCATTTGAGCAACGATAGCAGGTGATGCTTTTTTTTAGGTCTTCAAGTTAGCATGGCTACTGAAAAAAAAAACACTGCATGTTTTTTTGACTTTAGCCTGGTTTTCTCACTAGAGTTCATACCCCAGAACAGCGTGCGTGCGTGCGTGCGTGCACCAACTGTAAGCACTGCTGGGTTGGTGGTCCGTTGTTGCCTATGTAAATATTATTCACAGCGTACTGCTCTGCCCCTTAACCACGCAAAGGCTTGGACACACACTGGTTAAGGTTGCCAGGCTTTAGGATGAGGGTGAACTTCTTGACTGCTCTGCGTGTCACTTCAACATGTGAGCGCATGAAGCCGGGAGATGAAACCTTCTCCTCTCAGAGTGACGCCTTAAAAGTTCTGAGACTGTTGAATAACATCTGCGTGCACCTCGCGTCACACATAAGTGTTCTGTTTTTCACGTTAGTTATTTAAGGCAGCACCAAAAATGGAGGCATGAAAAAGAAACCCAGCACAGATGAAAAACAGTCAGAGACATGTTTACCGGGGTAGACCACGTTATTAGTCCTGAAAAGTTGAGAACGAGCTGATCCATGGAAGTCGTTTGCTGAGAGAAGTCTGAGATTTTTGAGTTTAACATTCTCAGCGAGACTTTAGAGTACTTTCAGCCCTTAAACTTTGTCATTTTTGTCATTGCATGCTAACATGCTAAATCCTGAAAAGCAAAGACAGTGCAGTCGATAATCTGTTGCAGTTCATTAATCGCTGAATTGACTGTTTCATCCCTAATACATCCTGCAACTTTGTCACATGACTGAGTGTTCGGGAGATGACGGCAAGCGCTAACAAGCTAATTCATGCTGATTAGATAATATTGGAGGGCCAGACAGGGTAAATCCATTACAGATGAATGGATTCACGATGCTAGCCATCTGCATAAGTCATCTTATGCTGTGAACACATCCCTCGTGTATCCCTTGTAAATAAATACAGATGAGGTTTCTGGAATTACATAACCATGCAAAACCCCAGGTGACGGCTCTGCTAGCCTGAAAGCATTTGCAGGTTTGCCGTAGATGTAATGCACTTCTGTTGTTCGCGGCACTAATCAGGTAGCTTGTCAATCAGTATGGAGATGGGGAGTAGAAGTTGCCTAATTTGTGGGACAGTTGCTAAAGACAAAACTATAAACTGAGAGCTAGTCAGCTCATCTAGCTAATGACAGTGAAAGCCAATAATGTATTCACATGAAGCTCTGCACACCCAGGTCTGCAGATAATGCTGAAGTTGGTTGGAAATTCTGCAAAGAAAACACTTTTCTATTTTATTGTCAACAGCAGAAATCTACATTTTATCCGACAAACCTGGATACAAAGCAGATGAAAGCAGAAATAAACCCCTTGTTCGCAGGTTTTTTGCTTTCTCTGATACTCTGGCATCATTTTCTGTCTCTTGGAAGAGATGTTGCCTTGTTTCTGAGGCTTTAAAAAAACATTCCCACCAGCAGTGATAGAAAAGTTTGAACTTTCACTTCCTCTAACTCCCACGATGATGTCATGTTGGGTCGTTCTCTCTTTGAATGTGTGTGTTTTTCGTCTGAACAAAATGACCTCATGGCTGCATTGTGAGGGATGAAGATAATAGCAGGTTGTGTTTCTCAGCCAAGCATCCAGGGGTGTGTGTGTGTGTGTGTGTGTGTGTGTGTGTGTGTGTGTGTGTGTGTGTGTGTGTGTGTGTGTGTGTGTGTGTGTGTGTGTGTGTGTGTGTGTGTGTGTTCAATGGCTTCAGTATTTAGAATCTGTTCACCATAAAACAGATTTTGGGTCAGGAGGTGTGTGTCCCTACGGTCTCTGATGCATGAAGTCCTGGCATGGTGTAGGTCCCGGAGTGTCCCAGGCATTCCGATGCCTTGGAAAGGAAATACCACACACACACACACACACACTCACAGACACACACACGAATTAAACTTTTAAGCTTTTCCTCATTATGGATGCTAACTAATAAGTGTTTCAGTGTTGGTTCATGCAGCCATTTTTCATTTTGTGTGTTCATTTTAGGTGCACTTTCTCCAACATGTCAAATTGTGTGTGTCATGGGATTACTTCCAGTACAGTAGGATCTTTTTTTATCCCCAGGCCAGCAGTCTACAGGCTGCGTTGCAAAACGATGTGAAACTAATGGTTCTGACTTTTGTCTGTAAAAACCCAAAGAAGGCGTGTGGGTACGAGTGTGTTTGTGAGCAGTCGCACACTTGCCGTGACTTTGTCCTGAAGGGCTGAAGCCACAAACTGAGTGACCGGTTTAAGAGGTTTGTTGTGTGTTTACACCACTGGTGAGATGAGAACTGAGAGAGTGCCGTTTTTGTTTGAAATCATCATTTTAAGTTTATTGTTCAGCTTCTTTTTGATATTTATGAAATGTGCATTTGCTGCTGGGGTGACGCAATGATGTCAGTTCTTAGTTAGTCCAGCTGGTACAAGCTATAACACAGATGTGAATTATTGCAATAAGTTCTGCAACTAATGACTTTTCTCGTTTTGTTATTCAAATCAGACAGTACATCATGCTCCGTATGCTCTGCATGATGCGCTGTCTGTTACATTTCGGACCCAGGCACCTGGGTGAGAAATACTTTTGCTAAAATGTCTGAATCGTCCAACAATGGTGCACATATTTTAGGGAACTGCGTGTGCTCATAAATACTGTGGGACAATTCAGAGGGCTCTGCGTTTCGTCAGGCTTTCTGCCTACCAAGCAGGTTGTTTAATCAGAGCTCAGGAGCTGAGGAGGATGTTGGAGCAAAGTTTTTACAATTGTTCAGAGTCAAGCTGCTGTTCTTTAAAACCCTCCTCTGTTAGCAAAGCAGATAATTGTAACCCTAGCCCTAGCCTTAACCCTACCCCTAGCCCTAGCCTTAACCCTAGCTGTAGCCCTAGCTCTAACCCTAGCCCTAGCCCTAGCTCTAACCCTAGCTGTAGCCTTAACCCTAGCCGTAGCCCTAGCTCTAACCCTAGCCGTAGCCCTAGCTCTAACCCTAGCCGTAGCCTTAACCCTAGCCCTAGCCCTAGCTCTAACCCTAGCCTGCGCTAACAGCACAGTGGGCCTGCCATGGGCATGCGTCGCCTCTGACACTGACCTGCTTACTTCCGCCTGATTCCATCACACAATCCCGGGATAAACTGTTAGCATTTTGCGCTACATTTCACAGTATAACAGCGGTATTCATAACACTTCGTGGGAGATTAGGGTGCGTGTCCAAATCTGAGCGGCAGCGAGGCTGACTCCGTTTTCCAGCAGTTTAGTCGGCTCCACCGGTCTATGCCAACACAGAGGAGCAGCGCAGCTGGGACGCCAGCGATGATGTGAGTTGCAGGAAGACGCATTTACCTGCAGACGCTTGTACGATGTGACTGTGACAGCAGACTGTTCTCTGCAGATGTAGCAATGACACACAGGCAGAAGTCAGAATGGTTACTGCTCCATCCGACGGGCTGTCAGTCACTCGCCCCGCGGTTGCCGAGCCACCTTCACTGGCTCGCTTCTGCCGTGGGAGGGCTTCTCCACGGCTGTTGCCATGGCGACACATCATGTTGATGATAGCCCAGAAGTGTTTTTCCACCTCATCGTGGAAGTTGATGCGAAGCACCCTTCGAGGACACTCAGCCGTGGCGGCAAATGAGCGCATTCGAGTGCAGCAGGTGGTTGGGGGTGGGGTTGTAGACAGAAAATGAGAAGATGGATGGATGGACAGATGTGCAAGTGACATCAATGGAAAACAGATGAAGGCAGGAAGATGAGTGGTGTGAGACAGACAGGAGGAAGAGCAAGTAAAATGGCTTCGCATCTCTGCCCACTTCACCTCCAATGTTTTATGAGGACTGTAGTTGTAGTTTCTCAGTCATCTACCTCCTCTCTCTCTCTCTCTCTGTCCCTCTCTCTCTCTCTCTCTCTCTCTCTCTCTCTCTCTCTCTCTCTCCTCTCTGTCCCACCGCCGCAAAAAAAAGACGCAGCCTGAATAATTTGTGCTCTTTTCCTTCTTCCATCAAAATGTTCCAGCTGACCGCAAACACATTAAATCACCTGTAAATGTTGGTGTTGTTGGTCATTTGAAGCAGGAGCTGGGGGGCTGATTTTTCTCGGCAGTGTGAAATGTGAACTGACGTGGGCTGCGTTGGCATAAACACTCTTTTCTTCATCATCAGGACATTTGCAGAAATCCTTTTCCTCTCGCCGTCCCAGCCGTTTGACGTGAGCACGCTCTCGGACCGTGCCATTGATTTATAGGTGTGAACGTGCGTGTTGGCGTGCGAGCTTGCCCGAGGCTAAAGCTGGAGGGGGGGGTTGATTTAAGTGGATTCAGCCCTGAAAAGTGTAGGAGTCAAAAATCAGTTTCCACCTCTACACAATGGTGAGAAATAACCCAGAAAGGCGATAATGTATTTCTTTTTCGGGAGAACGAGCGGGGGTGGGGGGGGGGGGGGGGGGGGGGGGGGGGGGGGGGGGGGGGGGGGGGGGG
>BJFM01001842.1:39006-50128 GCA_016586285.1 Arothron firmamentum | reverse complement strand
GTGTGTGTGTGTGTGTGTGTGTGTGCATGTCATATAGTGTGGACCAGAATGGATGTTTCACATGCACAGTGAGGACGTTTATTGCAGTGAGGATCTTCTGCCTGGTCTTTCCAGCTTCTGAGGGCTGCTGGAGGCTTTGGGTCCAGAGGAGCAGGTTCAGGGAATTTCAGGATGTAATGAGAGTTCTCACAAAGACAGGTTTCTGGTTAAGAGAAAAAAATGTGTGTGATGTGATGGGAGCTGATTTATCTCAGAGGTAGAGACATTTGTGACCTTTACCATGGGCGGTAGGAGAGAAGGAGGAAATCAGAACCACGAGGAGATGAAGGGACTGGAAGGGCTCTAAGATGTAGGGCAGGAGGGTTTAGAGAATGGCGAGGAAGATTCTGGTGCCGAGACTAGCATGTAGCACATTATTGGTTTGGTTCCTCTTTGTTTAAATCTCTTGTTCTATTTGTTCCTACTTCCTGTCCATGTGTTTCCTCTTTTATTGTGAAAGTTCTTACTTCCCCTGCTGTTCTTAATTATCAACTCGGCCTTTTAAAATTAAGAAGAGAGCCAATATGTGAAGAAAATGTGATTTAGCCACTTCTATCCTTGTTAGAGGACAAACCAAAAAATAAAAAAAGAACCTTTGGTTGAGTCGAGTTGAGTTGTGATGGAGAAGCCACAGAATCATTTCACTCCTGGGTTTAATATCGGTATAATGAACAAGACAAAAAGTTTAAGCATGAGTGGTTTTTTGGGAGTGTGTGTGTGTGTGAGTGAGAGAAAAGAGAAAGAAAGAGAGAGTGCCAATAAGAACGTATCTGTGTGTCCAAAGGCTTTAGGCTAATCCTGCTGTGTTTTTCTGGATCAAAGTTGCTCTTTAATCGCTAATTGCAAAAACAGTA
Organism: Arothron firmamentum; assembly: GCA_016586285.1. Taxonomy (NCBI): domain Eukaryota; kingdom Metazoa; phylum Chordata; class Actinopteri; order Tetraodontiformes; family Tetraodontidae; genus Arothron; species Arothron firmamentum. The sequence goes on along the minus strand of BJFM01001842.1, from coordinate 49,235 downwards.
CTGTACAGGGAATGGGCTCGTGCCTCCGTGCGCGCTCAAACCGGCAAAAATTGCTTCTCAGCACACTGTTTTTTCCGTGAGACTAATTTTATTCCCACATGGCCAAAAATGACGGCTAAAGAGGAATCATCCAGCCTGGTGTTTGGAGAGAGGCAGCTGTGAGGTGACATGCCTCACTGTACACACAAGCAATAATCTCTGTCTCATGCACACACGTGCACACTCAAACACACACCAACACACACACAGCAGCAGCAGGCTGTCAAGTTGGACTGTAGTGTTCCTTTCGGTGTTTTCAAGCATGTGACAGCTCCTGGACAGCATAGGAGAGATAAGGACGGTGGGGAGTAGTTGGATGGAGCAGCTGAAGCAGAAGGAACGAGAAAAGAAATGAGTAAACACAAAGATGAGGCTGAGGGAGGTGTAGAGGTACCGTTAATATGGCCCGCTGGTGCCTCTGCTCTCCAGTCGGGTGGACGGGGAATAAACAATAACCACAGTTAAAGTGCTGACTCTTGGCTTTAGGATGAAGAGTTATGTAACCTGATCTTATTTTTTTACAACATTACTCAGATATTTATAGAAACTGCCCTAATGAAGAATTTTGTTTGAGGTAGCAGTTTCAAGAATCCCACATTAATCTTCCATGACGACGGCCAACTCATCGATGTCTCGGCGTCAATGTCGGTATAGTCTTTTGAACTTCGGAAGTGCCATCGCTACGCTACGTAGCACCAACCACATCAAGACTGTGATGAGCGCACCTGCGAGCATCAGGATGAGACAGAAGATTTGAGCCTGCCTGCCTGCAGACGCCGTGCTGAAAGCTGCTAGAGTGCACCGGCGAAAGGCTCATCAAAGTCAACGCAACCATCATCACGGATGACTTATATAGTGATTAGCTTCCCAGAGGGCCGAAACATCCTTCACTGCACTCGGCTACATTCATCTGGGTCTCGTAAGCAATATAACAGCAATGCATTGAAAAAGACTGAACGCACGTGCTGAGCTGCTAGCTTGATTTTAGCAGCTGACACAAATCAGGAGTATCTGCGGAATTTGGAATAAGCAGGGTTTCGAGCAGACATTCACAGATCAGGATTTCACTCGGTATTTGTTCATGGGCATGTAGAAGCTGATGATGTTCAGGCATTTCTCACCTGTTTGTCAGCGAATTATTGTGCTTTTATCATTTCTGTGTTTGACCAACAGCCTAATTGAAAGATTAGCTGGTAATTGCATTGCATGTCTGCTGGCAAGATCTTCACCGCTTGCAACAGTGCATATACGGAGGATTGAGAGTAGTTCGGTGCACTTTACACCGTGATCTTTTTAATATACCTGCCATCGTGGACAACAGCAGGCGTTGTTTTGTGCTTCGGTAAAGAAAATCCTGAAATGTTTCAAGTCTTCTGCAGACGGAGCTCAGGGCTGCGCTCCGAGAAGACTCCTCGGTGCTTGTCCACCCACGCCCGTTTTGGAGTATTATGGTATGGCTCATTCACACGGAGTGAGAAGCCGTTGTAATACGTTATTTGTTGCTATGGAAACCTCCACTTAAGACGCAGTCGGCTACAAAATCAATTCGCGCGCCAGAGTCAGCCTCCGTGTGCGGATAAAACAGCATCCCCAAACACAACACAAACAGAATTTGTGTTGGTGTGTTTGCACTAGGGAGCACACACGAAGACCATGCCTGTGTGTGTGCGTGCGTGTGTGTGTGTGTGTGTCTTTATTATACTTCCTCTGCATTAGTAGTGATGGTTGCAGTAAAGCTGAATTTGTTGATTTCATAGTGGAATGAAACAAGCGTGTCGTTTTCAGCTGGTCAGCAGGTCATTTTCTTCCTGACAGCCGAACTGAAGAAGAAAAGCAATTTGTTCTGCTGTGATTTAGGTGGAAAATCACTCTTGCCTTTCCCCACCGATTTGCATATATTTTGCCAATCGAGTGGCTTTTTCACTTTAGGAAGAAGGTTGTGTAACAGGAGTGAATAAAGAGTCTTCTGAATCAATGGGCAACGGCCAAAGGAAATACCTATCGGGATTTAAAGAATGCAGCCTGAATTAGTCAGGTTATAAGACCTGGGATCTTACGATTCACGTAGCCTTCTCAGGTCAATAAGCAAAGACTAATGTGACGCTGCGCTTCAGCTTCAACTGTGCCTGCTAAAACAATGCATGTATGCTCACATGGCTGCAGTCACGGAATCCATTTTTCTGTTCATGGATGTGCTTTGTTACGGAGAGAGGGAGAAGCAGCCTCGGTGAGAAGAAGGTAGAGTGTGGGCATAAGTAATGAATGTATTGTCACTTCCTATTTGCCTCACTAAAGCATCACTTCGCACTTCTCCCGCGGGAGGAAACGCTATCTTGTTTAGCTCCGACAATGCGGTGAAAGATGGAGCATGCCAGCGGAGAACTGGTGTAAAGTAGTTAGATTAAGGAAGGATGAAAGGAATAATCTGGGATGGGCCGCAGCTGTGCCACAGAACCTCTTGAAGGTTTTTTTTAATCAAGTGCCGGGACCCTTTTAAACAGCGTTTTGTGGCTAACACTACCTGCGCGAGGCACCGGCCAGCTTACTAGAACAGCGAAGTGCTGCAAGAAGAGATAAATACAACCTCATAGCTCCAGAATGGAGAGAGAGAGAAACATGCAGTTCTTATAACTCAAATCTACCCAACCAGCGTGGAGGGTGTCTTTTATAGAGCTGTGTAAAAGGAAAGGGCCCACAGAATTTCCTGCTGTTCAAAATCAGACAGATGATCGAAGTCGAGTACAATACCTGTGTGAAAATCTGCCTTTTCTATTGCAACTTGTTTTTCTTTTCTTTCTTTTTCTTTCACTGTTCCCTTTTAAGTCATGCCCATGTCTTCTTTAAAAGTCAGAAATATCCTAATATATTGCTGCAGCAGAGTAAGAACAACACCGCTGCCCTAAATTTAGGCTGACTGTTGGCGGTATGACAGAAGATTTGTACCGGACAAATAATAAAGTGAAGTTCCTGTCAGCATAAGCCTTTCTAAAACCAAAAATAAAACTGAAATAGTGTTTTGGGCATCGTGTGATGCATCGAGTTAAAGAATATCTGGGACGTTTGATGAAACTACACCCATTTCTTTGAACTTCCTATCCAGCACAGTCACACAGAAGCTGCAGTACGCCTCTGTCTGTGGCTCATGTCACCTCAGACATCCAGGTGACTCACCCAACACGTGAACGCAGCCTCTGAACCTCTCCTGCACCATATTTGCTCTAGTTAATATTAACCCTCACTGCTTCCTGCAGAGATGTGTGCTGTTGCTATGGCGATACGTGTTACCTGCCACAGGTGCGTCCTTTGTTGCCAGCTGTTGTGATAGCTGCAGTAAATACATTTTATTTTTTGTGTTTACTGATCAACCCAAATGTGTACAGACCTCTTAAAGGCAAGAGGCAGGAAAACTGGCTGTAATGTTGAGAAATACAGTAAACACTCTATATAAGACATAGGGTCTGCAGAGATCCTCAGGAGCGACGCCCAGACGCGTGGTGTGTTTCCAGATACGCGAGCATCAAAACAATAAATACTTCCTTGTTCTTCTTCACGTTGTTTTGTTGGGTCAGTTTGGATCAGACACACCTCCATTAACTTTAGATTAAATGTAGCCCCAGTCTATCCCAGCTGTCTCCATGATCCAACCCGCTAATCAAACCCACTGAACCCATCCATCCCCCTTTCTTTTTAAAAAAATATTTACTGTGAAGTGTTGATCCAGCTAGAAGTCAGAACCGCTTGGTTCCTCTGTATGCACTCCCCCCTCACCAAAAAAACCCCTCACCCACCACCCACCCACCCAGGGTAGGCCATTGTCGATCAAACTCGGTGATTAACGGCACCGGGGGGATGTCAGCGTGCTCTCTGTCTTTAATTGCATTAATTGCATCTAGTAAATAACAATTAGAGTGTGCGCCGTGTGCTTCCTCCTCCACTTTCTTTGGACTGCCATCAACACTTTTTTTCACTCATCATCCAACCCCCTCTGGGTTCGGAGTCGGAAAGAAAAACTTTGCAGACGCCGGATGAAAGCGAGCAGACTGGAAAGGATGTGCCACAAGGAAATGTGGTTCCTATGGAAACATGACCTTAAAATTCAGAAACACATCCACTTATTCTACCTCCCCAATTTTTCTTTTTCTTTTTTTACCCTTTGTCATCCCTGATCTCTGTTTCACATCTGACTCTTCCTCCTCCTCCTCCTCCTCCTACTCCTACTCCTACTCCTCCTCCTCCTCCTCCTCCTCTTCCTCCTCCTCCTCCTGCTCCTCCTCTTCCTCTGCTGGACACTCCACAAAAGGAGCAACAGACAAGGGTAACTCACCGCTGCACCTTTAGGATTGCAGTGAAAGAATGCGCTTCTCGATCTGTCAGATGTCAGGTTTTGGCGTTGTGCATGCCTGTGTAGGTGTGTGTTTGTTTATGTTGACGTACAGCCGGCTGTCCTGGAGATCAGTGCAGTGAAGAGGAGTTATTTCACCGCTCACAGGCAGTAAAGAGGAAAATTTGGTAGATCCTTCCGCCAAACTCCATGTCTGTTTGACAGGAGAATCATTCCAGTGAAATGATGTTGGAAGCTTTGAAAACCATATTTGGATTTCTTTTTTTTTCATCTCTCCTTTTTATTGTTGGTTCATCTATTATTCCAGGTCCTTCTCCTCCTGTGGATCCTCCTAGAATAATACTTCAAACGCGCCTCAGATAACGCTGGCGTATAAAGCCAACCCTAATCTGAGGCAGTTTATGGCTAACCTTTGACTAAAACTGATTACTCCCTCCTCTCGTTGTTGTGATGCTCTGAAGCACAGCCAGCTCTCTGCACGGAGCTGCCAGTTTAAATATTGGACATTTTAACACCGCTGCATACGTATGCTCATAAAATGGAGGCGGTCGTAATGTGCAACAGCGTTCTGCGATTGTTGGTGTTAAGAAAGGCAGCGCGTTGTGAGAAGGATGGTTAGAAGCCTGCATTTAAATATTTAAAGCCCGGTTTGATTTCTGCAGTGAGCCCAGCTTTTAAAGGCATCAACTTAAGTTTTTTTTTTTTTTTTAATGCGTTTAATGATTGGGCTGACCTGTGTTCAGCCCAGACGTGAGGTAGCGCTCGCACACGAAGGGGCTGGAAACTGCAGCCTGACAGTGAGCCAGGTGAGCTCAGGGGAAACGCTGCCAGGATGCGGCGCTCACACATGGTTTCACACTCATGCGCATTAGCACACATTTGTAAAGGCTGTTTCAGATGGAGAGCGTGGATATTCACACATGCAGCTAATGTTTCATTGCATACATCATAAGGGAAAAGTGTGTGTGTGTGTGTGTGTGTGTGTGTGTGTGTGTGTGTGTGTGTGTGTGTGTGTGTGTGTGTGTGTGTGTGTGTGTGTGTGTGTGTGTGTGTGTGTGTGGCCCAGCCCATGTCTTGGTCTGAGTTCAGATGTCCATATGTTGCCAGACAGGGCAGGACGTGCTTCCATCTGGTGGAAGATACAGATACAACCACCAGGCTTTGACCTTGCTGATTTGGCTTCTGAAATGAGCCATGTGTGTGTTTACGCGTGTGTATTGCTCATTTGTCAGCCCGATCACGTTGTTGCAACCTTAGTTTCTACCCTTTTGCAGCACACCTTGTTTTGTTGCATCACTTCATCTGAATATCACATCCTCTGCCAGACTTCCTAGTTAGATCAACATGAGCATCATCAAAAACCAGAGTGGAATAACCAGATCATTCTAAGAATGAAGGAGATGAAAGCATGAAAGAAGATATCACTCCCTAAGTGCCAGGATATTGCTCTACTGTGTCTACACATTTTTGGAAGTTTAAATGATGACCTATACCTTTTTTTTTTAATACATTTGAGAATAACTACATATTAATGAATATATCTGCAGCAGTAAAGCGCTAAGCTGGAAGTATGTGGATTCAGTTTTGGTAAATCATGTTTTGTTACTTTCACAAAAAAAACGGTTTGAGGGCAGCTGTTGACTTGTTGCAGTGTTTGTTATTACAGCTAGATGCCCCTGAATGTATTAAATATTTAACATCTCATTTTAAAGTGTTGCATTTAAGAGAATTTCAAAGCCATTTTGCACATACTGTTGAGGAACCATCAGCTTTGATGGACTGGAAATGCTTTAATACAGTGTGTGTGTGTGTGTGTGTGTGTGTGTGTGTGTGTGTGTGTGTGTGTGTGTGTAAAAGCTGCGTTTCTCAGGTGTAAACAGTGTTCCTACATTTTGAGCTACATTTGAGTCTTTGTGATTACCTGCTGCTGTCCTTCCAGTGTGATGGAGTGCACTATTTTAGTGGGTTGAGACAAAGTCGTAGTTGGTCAGTTTGCACGAGTTGGCTGAAATTAGAGTAGTGTGCCGAACCCTGAATGGCCTGCTGACACTTGCTGCCAATAACTGACTGATCTGGATACAGAAAAGAAATGAGATCATCTAATTACAGCTGAGTAATTAGACTGTGTATTAGACTGTGTATTAGCCTTGGTATGTATATTTTAATAAATGTAGGTTCTTTCTTGATATTTCCATCATTTGTTTACATTCAACTCTTTTTTTCTTTTTTTTTTTTTTTAATTTGCCAGCCACCAGCCCCACTTGGGACTACTTTCTCATTCCATAGCCTCGTATCTCAAGCTACACATAGATACAGTTTATTTATGCTTTCTCAAGTGCTTCTTTCAATCATAAATCCTCCAGCTTTACTGTATATTTAGAATATTCTCCATGCGGCATCCAGTCTGGCAAATATGTGCTATTGAAGGCTGTCAGCTGGCAGGGTTGAGCACTGGTCCATTTTTTTCCTCCTCTCCTCCCAGTTGTGTCTGTGAAACAGCGGCAATCAGCAGGACTGATCTATAACATGCTGCAGTCGTAAAAACAATAGTGTGGGGTCAGCATTGCAGTCTCTGAGGAGCAGGGAACCTTGCAAACAAGCCCCTGAACCATGCATGCTAACCGGGAATTAGAAAGAGCTTGTTTTCAATACTTTGAGACATGGCCAGCAGTGGTGTTTATGCAAGATTTATAGCAAACAATGTGATGTGAGGAATGGTGCCTGGGAAGCTTTAATACAATTTGTCTGGATTAATGAAAGAACACATTAGAGAGAGATCGATGGTGTGTGAGAGCGAGTGGAGATGGATCATATGTGAAGGAATGAATGTGCATTACAGGACAAGTTTGGGGGGATGGAAAGGGTTGGGATGGGAAAAGAGAGGGAGGCACTATTTTTTCCTTGTCCCTTGATGATACAGAGCATGAGAGTTGAACAGTCAGGGAAAAAAGAGAGAATAAGAATGACTGAAGAGGAGAGGAACAGAAGAAAAGAACGAAAACTGTAAACGCAGCAGCTCAATTTCAGACAAAAGACACGGAACATTGCATCCTTCCTGTCCTTAGCTCTCCTCTCCCCGTTCTCCTGCAATCCTCAGACTGTAGTCGGTTGCCAGGCAACCAGAGTCCTGTGGAAACTGTGTCAGGGAGACGGTGCGAGAAAAGCGTGCGTGGTGAAAGTGGCCTTCTTGATGGCACGATCGGTCAGAATGTCTGTCTGATGCACCGCTGTGGCTGTTGTTGGTGGCTTTGAGCTGAAAGGGCTCCACCAAACACAGAGCTGTGCAGCGTCCCGCAGTGATCACCAGGAGTTTGATGGGCTCAAGTTCATAATTTTATTCTGTAAAATTTGCTCTATTTTGGAGTCTCCATGACTCCATATTCCCTCCTTTTCTTTTGCACCTTGAAGTCTTTAAACTGATGTTTTTGCCTTCTCTAAACAAATTTGTCAGTCGTTTCACCGTCTTTCTCGTGGAACTCTCCGTCCGTTGTGTCGTAGAGGGTGTAGATGTGATTTTGACGTATGCTCAGAAAACACTGAAAGATGGTGGAAGAGAGTGGATGTAGGCGGACAAAGAAAGAGCGCACAGCAGAGCGGCTGCAGCAGAAGGAGAGAGGGAATCCTGGTGTAACTGCGTCACTGCTGCCTCAGCTTCCTCTCAGGAGCGTTGGAGGAGGAAGAGGGAGGGAGGGAGGGAGAGATGAAGAGATGAAAGCAGGAACGAAGAGATGAGGGAAAGGACAGAAAAGAGAGAGAGAGAGTTCAGGGACAGGCTGATTTATGAGTTTCTGTTTCTGAATCATGACGTCTTTAGGGAATTTAATGTGGTAAGCCATCCCTCCTCCTCTCCTTCTTTCTGTCTTTCCCTCTCCCCCACTCTCTCTTTCTCCCTTTTTTTCCCCTTATTCTCCGAAAATACTCACACAACACATGTGACTGCAAATAGTTGTTCTCTTAGCAAAATCCTTCTAGTAGTGATCACAGCAGGTGGGTGCAGGTTTGGAGAGAGTGTGTGTGTGTGTGTGTTTGTGTGTGTGAGGGAGTTTTTTTGCGACAGATGGTGAAACGAAAGAACAATCATCCAATCAAACATGGCTTTAAACTGTCTGCTTTAGAAACACTCCACATGGGCAGAGACAGACAGACCTCCAGGAGGCGAAGAGGAGGAGTAGGAGGAGCCAACAGAGAGAGCAGAGGAGTGAGGGAAGAGATGAGACATGGGAACTAGAGGCGCAGATTTTGGGTAGAGATTCACAGCAAAGTTTCAGCGTGAGCCATAGTCGGGTTAAAAAAAGAAGAAAGGACAGCAGAAGGGAAGAGAGCTCATTAATGGTGAACGGAGTGATGAAGGAAGGAGGACAGGAAGCCTCTGATGATTCGTCAGGCGGTGCCAGCAGCAGCAGAAGCTCTGAACCCAGCAATAATCTGGACGGCTGTGGATCGCTTTGAGCAGAAATAAGTTCCTCTGAGAGCTGCCCACCAACAAAACCTATAATCTTTTTAAACAGTCAACACTTCATGTCCAGCAGACCTTAAACCATGGAGGTCTGAATCTTTGTGGAGGTTATCTTCCCTGAGTATTTGTGTCGGGGTCCACTGGGTGCCAAACCGATCCCAATATTACTGAACACAAACCTGTTTTCTATCCCCTTGCTGGTATCTGTCACTTCCAAAAATAAAGAGGTTTTGTCCTCTCATCTCAAGTAGCTTTTAAAACTTAATGGAGGTACTTTATTGTAGATGAGGAGAAAACTTGTAAACTTGGGGGAAAAAGTCAGACTTGGTTCACTTTTTAGATAAAGCTGTCATGAGAGCTGCAATAAAAAGTCACTTAAGCTTGAGATTGGCTCCTTTTAACTGTGTGCTTGGAGAAAGAAGCAGCCTACTTGCATGTTGCTGGATCAGATTAGCCATGTGTTGTACATGTTTTAGTGGAAATGGTTGATAAATTCCCGTAGAGGGAAAAGAAACAGCAGCATAAGCTAAAGCAGCTTCTATGGGCTGGGTCACTTCTGCTAAAGGGTCGGTCAACTCTCAACCAACACTGAACAACGGAAGAAAAAGATCCTCTGACATAATCTACCTTAAAGAAGCTCAAGCGGAATTGATATTTTTGTGGTTTAAGCAGAGAAAAGTAGGAGTTTCAGTTCAATTCAGCTTTATTTTCATCGCATCTGTTACAATTGAGGTTGTCTCGAGGCAATTCGTGAAAACCCAGACCCTAGCCCCTGAACAAGCAACCTAAAAACTCCTTTTTATTAAGAAGGAACCTTGAGCAGGACCAGGCGGGCCCTCCTGCTGATGGTGGAGGAGGAGGAGGAGGAGGAGGAGATGTTAATAACGTACAGAGCATGAAAGGACCAAGGACAGGGTGACTTACGTTTGTATGCTGCCCATGCTGCACAGGCTAGATGCATGTATACACACTAACACAAACACTATGCTGTTTATATTTGTGCTTCCACTGATTTATGTCAAAACCTCATTCTAACCCAACCCTGAACCAGTTTATCCCCAAACTTAACGTTAACACAACCATGTCACCTGTTGCCCTCTAAGAAGTCCACCTTTTTTTTTTTAGAAGTCTTCAAGTTAATGTTAAAGCTGTCACACAAAATGATCGGACCGCTCAAATCTGGGACTTCACACATAGAGGAGAATGTACACGTGCACACACACTCACACTCACACTCACACACACACACGGCCTTTCTGATGACTGACCTGAGTATGATTGCTTATTGGCTCTGATGGGATTGGGTCCTCATCTGTAATGTGATGAAAAAGGGCTGTACTGAAGATGAATGTGTGTGTGTGTGTGTGTGTGTGTGTGTGTGTGTGTGTGTGT
>BJFM01001842.1:10000-34750 GCA_016586285.1 Arothron firmamentum | reverse complement strand
TATATTATACATATGTACATTATATACAGAAAAATGCCTGACTTAATAATAAATATTATAATGAAGATTAAGATGTCCTGATCTTCAAGCTGCAAAATGCACTAAACATACTCCATTACTGCTGAGACCCAGTCAACACCACACTGCTCCTGGGCGGCGCCACGCGCTCGTTGACTGGATCAGATTATCTTGTCTGGGATTGTCGTTCTGGACAGAAGATCTGCTTTTATTCATTGCTTACAGGCTGGCCCATCATAACCAGTGGTGCCCGCTTAGCTGCGGTGATTCGGCCTGATCACCAGTATTCAGAGAGGAAGAACTGGCTCCCTGGAAAAGGCAGTAACTTTTCTGGCAGCAGGAAATGACGGAGCACTTTTGCTACTGTCGCCATACATTGTGGAAGCTGCGTGCTCTCCTTTATCCCTCTCATGCATGATTTGACAGGGTCAATAGCTGTAAATTTAAACAGAATTCCAGCCATATCCTGCATTACCAAACAGCATTTTTCTTTTTTTGGTGTCATTACACAAATTATCTCAGTCAGTTGATGCACGTGATCTGCAGCACGTGATTGTGTCTCATCTCATTAGCCACTGTTGCATACGTGTGAAATGGATGCATGTGGTATCCCAGGAAATCTCTGTGGTGACTTTGATTCTACACAAAAGACCACTTGGAGTCGACAGCAGGCCGCTTTTGTCAGTCAAATGTCAATGCACGTTGAAGACACCCAGGAACCCAAACACAATTTGTGACAGCATGGCAAGTAAATGTGTGACGGGATGAAATGATAATGATGACATTTCTGCAAAAAGGTCAAATGTGACATCATAATAATCTGCACAACCATGTTTCCAGCCATCATAATCCGGAGGGAAAAGGAGCGTGTGACCAAGTCGGAGTCGAAACAGTCCTATTTGAATACCCTGAGCGTGTACTCAGTGGATGTTGAATGTATGTTTATGTAAATGATGTAACTGATGCTATATGAAGTTTTGATCTTAACTTCCTGCACATGGTTCGAGCACATATCCATGCTGGTGATCCTGCTCAACTGTGTGACTCTGGGAATGTTCCAGCCTTGTGAGGACATCAGCTGCCTGTCAGATTGGTGCCGCATCCTGCAGGTCAGTTGGCCTCATTTGCACCTTCACACGTGTGCAGTCATGTTTTGCTGCAGCATTGTTTTCCAGCATGTGAAGGTGTGGGAAAGTTTTTACAGAGTTTGTCTGCGGCTCTGCATTCACTCCACATTCAGCTGTCTCAAAGTTGTAATGAATCCATTTCTTAAATAGAGCATAATGAAAACATCTCTAATTTCTTCTTTTGTCTCACTTGTCTTGTTTGTTTCGATGAGTCCTCGCTGTGGAGTGATGTTGATTCTTGGCACGCTGAGGTACATGCAGATGTTCTTTTTGCTGCGGCGGTGTCTAATTAATGGAGACGCAATTGTAGCCGTGCAAAGCCGGAGCTATTCCCTGGCAGGGAGAGACTTTCTCTTCCAATTAGCTTTTATTTTGTTTGTTTTCGCAGATGTTTTTGAAAAGTGCCTCCATATCGATGTGGAAAACAAGCGAGGACTTGACCTTTTCCTGTAGACCTTGAGTCGATTAGCCTTTGCTGTTGTCTGTGTTGATTATCTGTCCTCTTTGTATGTTTATCCGCTCCTTCAGGTCTTGGATGACTGTATTTTTGCTTTCTTTGCCGTGGAAATGGTCATTAAGATGGTGGCGCTGGGAATTTTCGGCCCGAATTGTTACCTTGGCGACAAGTGGAACCAGCTTGACTTTGTCATCGTCATGGCCGGGTGAGTATTGCTCAGCGTTGTGTCTCCAGCCTCATCAGCCTTTGTGCATACTCATGCACACAGGTGTAATATTACCACAATACAGACAAAAGTGTGTTTTGAATTCACAATCTCCTTAATAAAGTAGCTGTTCGCTGCAGTCAAATTACTTATTTTATATAGTGTCTTTAATGGCACCGTTTGAAAAGCTTTACCTCCAGGGAGGCTGAGACAACTGGCAACCAATTAAAACCTCCAGGTTTGAGTTTTATATAAAACGTCTTAAATTTCCATTAAGATTCTATTAATGTTGAGAAAAATATCTACCAAACGCACCATCACGGCAGACCGCAGTCTCAAAGGCTAATAGCTTGGTGGATGAAGATGTATTGCTCTTTCTGGAAGGAAGACTGAAGGAAATCTTCTATATGCAGAAGATTGAGACAAGGGCGGGACCCGCTCTGCAACAGCAAATCCACGTCTGTACCTGAACCATTTCTCTCCGGATGGTGTCACACTTACATTTACTATCACAAATGTTTTCCACGCGTTCCTGTTGTTGCTTCCTGTTGCGTTGAAGTGTCAGTCTCTCATCCGGTTTTGTCTACGTCTGTAGGGTGATGGAGTATTCTCTGGACGGACATAACGCCAGCCTGTCAGCCATCCGTACAGTCAGAGTGCTCAGGCCGCTGCGGGCCATCAACAGAGTACCAAGTAAGGTCCTAACTGAGTCTTTAAATATGTCCATCCTGAATGAATGTGCACAAACAGTTTCCTCTTCTTTCACAAATGAAAAGATGCATCATAAACAGTGAATCAACACAAGCAGCAGATGTTGTAATCCATCATTTTACTTGACTGTGGACAACTGTTCTGCCTCTCACTGGAGGCTATAATTTAGTGATGCTTGACAGTTATTTTTCTTTTTGATTGTGTCGTTGTTGCACCCTGACAGTCTCTCTCTCACACACACACACACACACACACACACACACACACAAGCGCACCACCGTTTATTTGTCCTCAAGCACTGGAAATGTGAGGCGAGCCCTGTTAAGCTAACAGCAGCCCCAAGAAACAGCCTTCACACCCATTGACAAGGTGAAGCAAGATTTACTTTATTGTAACAAGTTTTCAGTCGTTCCCTGGAGGTTTTGTCACTGGGAGGAAGATGGAGAGAATAAAAGAGCGATGGAAGTGCAACAAGGGGGCGAACGGGCTGGAAATGCAAGGTCAGTTTAGATACAGATACAAACGTGCCCCAAAGACTTGTATACACCAGTTACGTCAGAGAAGCCCCGTGGGTGTTTCAGAGCAGCTTAACCCTTCGCTTTTCTTCCTCTAAGACTTGTTTCAGCTGGATCTCTTTCGATCTGCTCTAATTGTTATCTTGCTATCCATTTTAAACCCACTCTTTCACCTTTTCTGTGATCAGTTTGGGAACAACCAGTAATTGAAGACTGCTCTGCTCTCGGTCCTTTGGAATGTTGCCGTCTGCACATTCAGACGGTTAAATAATTGGACTGTGCATTTTTTTTTCTTTCTCTGTGGAATCTATTCCACGGGAAACAGCGCACAAAGGGGAATAACCGAGCATCAGAATTAGTGTGCAAGTATGTTAAATATAGTCAAAAGATGGATGATCTGATCTTAAAGAAAGCTTATTACAGTAATGGTTGAACTGGGAATCCCCAGTTAACAAAGGGCTTCAGAGGCTGATGACCGATGAAAGTATTTCTTAATCCTAACTTTTCCTTTTAATGTTATGCAGTGCAACTATGTAGAAAAGAATCCATTGTGGACTCCTCCTCCTCCTTGAGTCATAGCTGAAGTGCACACAGATGATGCAGACTAAACCCCGAAGAGTCACTTGGCTGTGAGTGAGGACGGTCGGTACTGTACGTCACCAAGTCATAATTAGGAACACTGCCTGCTCATAAACAAGGAGGGGGTATTCACTTTACCACAACTTATTTTCACAGTTTGAGCTAAATATATACAGTATATACAGTGTATATATAGTACATATACATATACTGTATATCTATATATAAAAAAACAATACATCACCGATAATAGCGAGCGGTGACACTGACAGCTTGGAATTGAATTATTGTTGGCCACCAGAATTTGGGTTCTCTGCCAGCGTGGTCAGCCTGATGAGTCAAAGGGGACAGAGCACATGGCGGTGACCCCGGGGACCATATTCCTGACTTTGCCTGAGCGCGGCTGACATCTGCAGAGGGCTGCTGAATGTTTGCAGTTAGATAACGCTGGCCACCGGGGCGCTCTGACTTTCAGTCCTGCGTGGTGAACTGACGTCAGGCTGTCACTTTGAGTGTTGTCATCGCCTATATTGATGGCGATTGCGGGACAAGGACTATAATTCTGTGCCTGACAGGATCGATAAAGGTTAGTGGTGGGGGTAGTTGCAGTGTCACGTGCAGGAGCCGGACCGTCTTCCACATGTGACATCAATGCCCAGTCCAGTCTGAAGTGACACCCTCATAAATTCTTTACCTTTTTTGTCTTTGAACTTTGAAGGCATGCGGATCTTGGTGACGCTGCTGTTGGACACCCTGCCCATGTTGGGAAACGTCCTCCTCCTCTGCTTCTTTGTGTTTTTCATCTTTGGCATCGTGGGAGTCCAGCTGTGGGCGGGGCTGCTGCGCAACCGCTGCTTCCTGGGAGAGGATATCAGAACGTAAGGAGTTTTGACTCGTGGAAGAACCTCTCACCTTGGATAGATCTATGTCTAATCTGAGTTTAAGCAGCTGAAACAACTGCTTTGCATGTAACTAGTCTATCAGAAATGTACGAGCAAATAATTAAGAAGTCAACAGCTTAGACTTACTGGGTTTATTGTTCGATTCAGTTGTTTGATGATGATGTCATCGGTATTATTGCTGCTGTTATTACCACTAAAGGAAAACATGCATTTCTTCATATTTTAACAACAGTTTAGGAGACTGTGTGACTGTTTCTCACAGTAAGGAGATGTTTTGTTTCCCAAGTGAGGCTGGAATTCGCTTGCATACAACATACAACAAGTCATTTCTTTCCATGTGGCCAAGCTGTTACATTTTTGATGTATATGGTGTAAATTTCAGACACACGGTTCATCTCCGGGTGCTTGCTGAAGGCTTAAATCACCTCAGCACATTTGCTGGAAGCCCAGAGGAATTTAGTAGAAGTAGTGAAAATTGTCCAGAGGAAATGGAGCTGAAAAATTAGGTTTCCAGGCTGCTGTGTATTATTGGAACATTTCACAAAAGCGTCAGTGTGAATTTTTCTGTTTGTATTTAAAAATAGTCAGATTATATTGAATGGAGCACAACCTTGGAGCTAAGCTGCAGTTTAAGTGAACCGATGCTGGAGGTGGCGTGGAAGAATCCTTCCTGTGAGTGAGACGGAAAACACCTCCTGAACATTGGCGCCCAGGCAGCTGTGTGCTCTCTCACAGAACAAATGCTTTTCTGACCTTCGCTACAGCGCGATACCTCACCACATTCTGCACCACAGCGCATGCTTGCATATTTCTGTGCTTTTTGTTTTAGTTTTGTGAAATTTAAAAAACAAAGGCAGGCCAGGTTTGAACAATGCTGTATAAAATAAAGAACTGACTGTAGTACGAGCAGGGTTTTTTTCTTTCTTTTCTTTTTAACTAAAACCAGAGAATTGTTGCAGCAAAAGCAACTTTCTCGAGGTTTCCAAGGCTCGTCATTTCTTGGTATTAACCTTACAGGCGCTCGGAAAGTAAATGGTTGTGCTCATTTAGTGCTCGAGCTCTGATGGATGCAGCTGTGATTTGTTTTTCCACCTTTTGTACAATTTTATGGCAATAAAATCACCAAATTCAGAGCAATTAGTCGTGATTAGATGTGTTTGCTGATCTCAAGTGATTAGCTTCCTTTCAGAACTAAATTGTATTGCGTGTGCCAGGAGACTTTTGTGTTTGTCCAGGTTTTTGAAAATCCTCTAATCAAGGAGTTTGAAGAAAAGGACAACTATAAATATTTAATCCTAATCCATCTCTGTTTACCTTAACCAGAACATACAACCTGTCCATCAGTCCATACTACGTGACTGAGGAAGACAGCCCGTTCATCTGCTCGGCTCCCCGGGAGAATGGCATGCTTCGCTGCCACGACGTGCCAGCCTACTCCGAGGGCGGGGTGGAATGCTCTGCCATGGTCGGGGCGGCCAGCGTTAACGGCTGTGTTAACTGGAACCAGTACTACAACGTATGTCGCCAGGGGGACTACAACCCTCACAAGGGGGCTGTCAATTTCGACAACATTGGCTACGCCTGGATAGCTATATTCCAGGTGAGGTACCGGCACATCATATTTTCAGCTATTCATAGATTTAAGTAAAAAAAAAAAAAAAAAAAAAAAAAAGGCTTTTTTTGGTTTTTACTCTTTCAGTAGCTGGAGCCTAATCACAATCTTGTATTTTCTTTGTGTATGAGATAAATCCAGCTGTTTATGGGCCTGATCAAGGTCCTGTGATAGATCTGATGTGCCTAATAGACTTTGGCTTCTGAAATACAGCTTTGCTGTCAAATGAAGTGACTGTAAGTTCTTTAATACAAAATTTAGGACGAATGCATGGTCATAGTTGGAGGAGAGTCATAGTTTTAGAGTTCAGGAGAAGGTGGAGTCTGAAATCATAACCATCCTCCAGGTGGGTAGATTAGTGGAGAGAACACAAACTTGCTGTATCCAAAATCACGTTCACTATTCCCTACTCACTAAATGGGTCACAGGGTCAAGTGGGCCATTTCCTGCCTCCACTGATAAGCTGAAAACCCACGTTCGGACGGTAATCCTGCAGACTCTAAACGGTGTCATCATGATTATGTTCCGGATCGATGTTGGTGCCGGTCATGCACGCCGACTTCAGAAGTTGTTGGCTAAAAAAAAAAAAAAGTTTCTGGTTTGTATCCACCCATTCGCAGTAATATTTTCAAGTTAGTTTTGGACTTTAGGAACTGTGATGTTGCGTCATCTACTAAATCTGTCAACTGATATTTGTGCATGATAAGGAAATGGTCTGACTATTCATCTCGTTATAACTTATTATTCTTTAATACAAAGAACACAAATGATACCTCTCAGCGCATGTTTTTGAAAACATTTCAGGCCTTGCTTCCAAATCGAGTTAATTCAGAGTTACTCTGGGTCTCCTGGGGAGAACAAAAGGCTGTTCGCGTCTCACCTTGGCTCCCTCTGAGGATTGGGCCATGCACAGAAAATAGCATGACAAAATCCATGCCTGTGTTTTTTTTTCCTTGAAGTATCTTGGAAAATTCTGGAGGCTGTTTGAGTCATTTAGTCTATGTTGAGAGAAGTTTTACTTTCCTTTCTGTCAAAGCATGTGTTATAGTTAGAATGTCAGACAATTTCATCAATAACTGGAGCTCTGACCTGAACATTTGAGGTTATCAGATCAGTGTTGAAGCCTCACTTGAGGTTAATGACTATTGACCAGGCACACACACACACACTTTCTTAGGAACTGTGGGCAGGAGGAATTAATCAGCAGTGACAGGCAGGAACGCGCTTTTCGCTCCACACTCGTGTAATTTTCGAGAACAGCGGGAAGCGACGCCTTCCTATCCACGTCTGATCCTCAGGCTGCTGGCCAGAGGATGACCTGGGATCAGCAAGTGGAGACAGAGGGATGTTTGGACAAGTGAATTGCGTGCTTGCTCTATCCATTCTTGGATGTTCGCCAGCAGCCGCACAGTGAGATGCCAGCAGAGGTGTGAACGTTGGAGTGTGAGTTTAGGTATCGCTAGTTTATTAGCATAGAAACCACGTAAAAGCGTCAGTCCCCTGGCCTGCCCACACACACACACACACACACACACACACACACACACACACACACACACACACACACACACACACACACACACACACACACACACACATTCTGGAGGGACCCCGCAGCTCGGCTCTCTTCTGACTGATAATCATGAAAAACAGAATTGGTAATGTCTTTCATCTGACAGGTGTGTGTCCTGAGTGTTGGCACGCGGCCTGCTGTGCACTCACATGCATGACCGTGTCATGTAGAATATAATTTGTCTTTTCTCTCCAGGTCATCACTCTGGAAGGATGGGTAGACATCATGTACTACGTCATGGACGCTCACTCCTTCTACAATTTTATATATTTTATATTGCTCATTATTGTAAGTATCCCTGGATTTACACCCCCTTTTAGCTAACTCGCTATCCTGCAACAGAGTCGCACAATAAATGTGAAATCTATATTTTTTAAAATATAAAAGAGCTGCAGGTGCATGTACTTTATATGTGTACTTGATGGTGTAATGTAATGTGCATGCACGGGTACAGTCGAAAATTTTCTGGCGGATGGAACAGCCTTTAGTTGGACGCTAAGAGGTTTGTTCTCACGTTGACTTAGTCCAGATACTGAAATTGAACTCATCTGACATCCTTTATCTACTTGTGCACGTGTCTGTGCTGTGTTGATGTGAATGCTTAGCAAATATACGATGTGTCGCTCCTCTGGCAGATATTTCATTGCATGTGATTTCATTCTTATCGTGTTGATGCGGCGGTTATCAAAGATCCCAGTTTGGGCCGGATGAGTCCCCCCCCCCACCCCGCTTGTCCTTTGATGTTAAAGTGCTTGTTATGCAGGGAGACGGGGAGGAAACTGGGTTGGCAAAAAAAAAAAGTAAAAAAAAAATGGAAGGAATAGCTGAAAGACAAACATGATTCATGCAGAAAGTGAGAGAGACAGAAACTAAGATAAGTTGTCAGAGGAAAAAAAATAGTGAAGAGGGCTCGCCTTACATCTCTTTCTGTCTCTTACAACTGTTAGACGGGAGGATTTTTATAGATATTTCTGACTTCCTGCCAAAGCTGCATCATCTGAACAGAAGTTCAGCAAAAAGCAGTCTGCCTCTGAGTAATGCATGAGCCCTAAACTGGCGTCTTTCTTTTAGATTGTGTTTTAAAAACCTTAAGAGGGGAATGAGTTCAACAGTTTGTGGTGCTGATAACGTCACCATCCCTGCTCTTTGTTTTCCATTTGCATGGAAATAATAAACGTATTTCTCTGCTGAACTATGGATATTGTTCTCTACCTCCTCGACTAGGTGGGCTCTTTCTTCATGATCAACCTGTGCCTCGTGGTCATCGCCACCCAGTTCTCTGAGACGAAGCAGAGGGAGAACGCCCTGATGAGGGAGCAGCGCGCTCGCTACATGTCCAACGACTCCACGCTGGCCAGCTACAGCGAGCCGGGCTCGTGCTACGAGGAGATGCTGCGCTACATCAGCCACCTTTACCGCAAGCTGAGGCGCAGGCTGCAGAGGATATACGCCGGCTGGCACAGGTTCTTCATTGCAACTGGAATCACAATTCTAGCCCAGGTAACAAGTCATTACAACTTTTCTTGTGTTTCGAACCAGCAAACGGCGTAAAAAAGTGAACCCCAATGGCAGCGGCGGAGGGGGTAACAACGGGGGTAATGGACACGGCCACAGCTCCGGCAGGGGCTGTGGGGGCTTAGGCCCGGGTAACGCATTGTGGCTGAGGCCCATCCACAACCTGCTGCAGCACCACCAGCACCAGCACTGCCGGCTCAGCAACGGGGGGCAGCACGCCATCACCGTGACTGCCGAGCACGTGGACGGGGACGGGAGCGGCGGAGGGGGGGAGGAGCTGGAGATGAGCTCGCTGCCCGCCCGGAGGGGAAGCGCAAAAGGGAACAGAGGCAACGGCAGGAACTCGGGCGCGGCGACGGAGGGCGTGGGGACTCTGCTGGGGCGGCTGAACGGAGGGATGAACTACCCCACCATTCTGCCGTCGTTTGTGTGCAGCCACAGCAGCAAGACTCCGCCCCCACATTCCCAGCAGTGCCAGGCCAGTCCAGAGCAGCAGCCAGTGAGCCACCCCCCAGAGCATTCAGAGACGCTGAACAAGCTCTACCAGCTGATGGGCCAGCACAGTAAGACCGCACGCACGCACGCGCACGCACGCACACACACACACACACACACACACACACACACACACACACACACACACACACACAGGCTTTACTAGCCACAAAACCTCCATTTCTTAATGGAGTCATATAATCATACATAACTCTTCATAAAGTCTGGGAAACCTTTACGGTTTTCATATATTTATTTACATCAAAGCATTTCCTTTCCCATAATGCCTTTCCTAATGGATTGCGTCGCCCTTTGATTCTCCTTCAGGCTCTGTGTTTGGAATTTCCCCTGGGCTCCATTATGTTTTAGTCCAGACACTCTCTCTTTTTTCCATTTTAAGGTCTTTTTGTTTTTAAATATGCCACTGTCCTCTTCAGGTCTGACCCCTGGGAGCCCCATGCTGCATCGCCAGTGTGTTTGCACCAATGTGCTCTCTGCCTGGGTAGGCAGTGGGCTTCCATTGTGTCAGACTGTAGGAGTGCATTTAATAATAAAAAAAAAAACACACATACAGTTGCATGACAACAACTTTTATATATATATAAATATATTATTTTATGTACAGAATTGATATTTCTGCACTCACGTGTCCGTTTCATACTTTGATACTTGTCAAAATGATCTAATCCCAGTGCAGACCAGTGTTAGTCAGCATTTTGAGGATCAACTCAGCTGAAGTAGCTCCTTGACTGTTGAAACAAAGGAATAATCATAATTGGAGGAAAGTATGTGGAGGACTACTACCATCATTTACTGTTTTATTTTTGGAATGGTGGTTGTAGATGAAGGTACATGGGGAAAAGAAAGGAAAAACAGAAGATCAAAGTCAAAAGACAGGAGAAGAGAGGCTGTCAATTAAACAGTGGGGCGGATGTGAAAAAAAAGCTAAATGAAAGTAAAAAAGCAGTGGCGGTGCAATCAGCTGCTCTGCTGTGTTCTGTTAGCATACAGCTTAGCGCCATCATGGCTTCAGATGTCTGAACTGTTAATCACGCATTAATTAGCTCCTGGCTAAGGTGGAGCATGTCGACTTCAAGTTGCCTTTCAAAGATTACAGATTAAAGATTACAGATTACATTTTTGACTGACTCTAACAATCCGAGGCTAAGTGACGACTCTGGACCTGTTGCTGCGTGCTTTCTGTTGCGGTTGGAACTGAACATCTCAGACTTTATGGTTTTTAGGTGAAAAGTTGAAATATCCGTTGGATGAGCTCATGTTCTTGTCAGTATTTTTGCTCAGTCTGAGACTGAATTTGTCTGCTTACATTCCTAAATGTCTAAGGTAATCTAAAATGGCAAATAATATCAAATTTAACATAGCCTGGTTTGCTGGAAGGAATTTACTTAGCGTGTCCTGGGGACGTCTTTAGTGCACCCTTAGCTTCTATCTGCCATCATTTACAGACTGCTTTTCTGTAGTTTGGTGTATTTCCAGAAGATCATAGCGTGCAGCACTAAACGCACACCATAAAACGGCTGCAGAACACCCATCTCTGCAGTTTTCACCCTCTCATCCCGTGTGTGTCCCGCAGGGCGCCGGCGGCTGCTGTTCCAGTTGGCAGGTGTGGTGCCCAGCCCTCTTCTCTTGGAGCTGCTCAGCTGCCCTCTGTGCGCCCGCAGCCTGGAGACCTTGGAGCTGGAACTGGGAGACCTTGAGGGAAGCAGGGGAGAGGCTGACGGGCTGCATGACTTTCCCCAGGTCAGAATGCATGATTGGATGCACTTCATTAAAGATCATTAACAGCAGAGCGTAAATGAAGGCTGCTGGTGGTGGATGTCTATGTACCGAAGCATCTAGGATTTAAGAAATCAATGCAAAAGTACTTTTATGGAACTGTTTAAAGTATTCTTTAAGTGCACCTTACATAAAGCTACCATTACTGCTGAATTAACCTCTCCCATCTGTTCCCCAGGGCGGCGATCTGAGAGGCAGGCGAGGACGTAGAAGACGGCAGGGCGTCGTTGAATACAAAAACAGGGTGGTGAGGACCTGGCTGGGCTTCAGAGAGAGGCTGAAGAGAATAGTGGAGAGTAAATACTTTAACCGAGGGATCATGATCGCCATCCTCGTCAATACGCTCAGCATGGGGATAGAATACCATGAGCAGGTGAGGATGAAAGGATGAAGGGATGCACGAAAGTCAAGCACAGTTCAGGGCAGTGAAGGCTGCCGAGGATCAGGGAGACTAGGGAGAACTGTTAGTTGACGATGTGTGTAACAAACACACACACACACACACAACCACATTCATCTGTGAAATAAGGTCATTATTTCCCACATTCTGCACATCTTCAGAATGTCCTCAGGTTATTTAGCCCTACCACAGTAACAGTAAATTGAGTGGGCTAACATACTGTATTTGTGTGCTGTTTTGACACAGAGTTGGAGCTCTCAGTAGGGCCTTATTAAAAATGTGTGGGTTCAAATCTGGCTCGTCATTTCCAGTTCTAGTTAAACGGTTCACAATCTGCAATCAAAGTGTGTCAAGTGTGGCCTTTTTTGTCCATTCATTTTTTTCAGTAGTGTGTTTGGGATTGTGACTCTGAATAGCTAACTACTCTGAATTGTACTGATCCGAGCTTCACCATCCATTTAAAAGACAAATATTTTTTTTGCTGCTGAAAAAGCGGCCCTGGGCCCATTTTTCAGGCCATAAAAATCCGATCATCTGATTCCTGGAGTTATATTCTTCAAGTGACTGTTTCAACTTGAGGCTGACTTCTTCATGGACATACTTTGAAAGAAATCCAACAAATGGACTAAAACATGTAAACCAAGTGCATGTAAACAGGTCAGATCCAATTATTACGATGATCTGATTACTGTGATTTTCATGCTCATGTAATCAGGCCCACTTTGTGCATTGCTCCTCTGACATGACATCATCAAGGTGATGGTTCTGGATGGTTAAATTTGTCCACACAGCCATATATGTCCAATGTGCACTAGTTTTCTCCGATCTTGGCATGTATGCGCAGGATAAATCCAGGACACACAGATTAGACCATGTCGAAGACGCTCTTTCTCAGTTGTCCCAGATTTTTAAATACTGCTTTTGTCAGTCTCCTTGTTGCCATTGCCTCTGGAGAGCTTTCTCTGCACTGCATAACTACTCATAAAAACACCAGCTATTTTATTTAAACGGCTCATAAAAGTAGTGCTAAATCACACCATTATTTCAGAAAAGATGGGTTTCATAAAAGCGTTAGCATTAGCAGGAAGCCCTGTACATCGCTGTTTAATTCTGATTGATCACCGGTTTCTGAAAAGACGATTGCAGCAGAAGACGATAACTTACAAGCAACAGGTCCGTAGGCTCATTTGGGGTTTCAGCGGATTACATAAACCACATCGATGCACCTGTGACTTCATCGTAGCGGCCTAGAACGTTGCTGCTTAGTAAGTCATATGGCTGACATGTCAAGGGCACTGGGACGGACTTTATTAATCAGGATAAGAACAGAAATCACCACTTTTCATTTAGCCTGCTCGCATTCCTCCCTCGGCACAAAGCCAGAATTCTCTCCCCGCACACCACACTCGAACTACATCACCAGCAGGCATTCCTGTACGACAGTTATTACCGTGAACATTTACGACCGTCCACTTCCACCTCTGCAGTGATGATGAGGCCACTCTTAGGGGAACACGGGCATGAGCGTTAACTGACATTACAAGACATACACAGCCAGTACATCCTGGCACATAAACACCGGAATAAACACAAATCCTCGAGTTTGCCACCCTCAACCACGAATGAACAAAAATGACGTTTGAATTTGAGACTTTCAGATCATCCAGAGTTTTTCTATAAAGAGAGTTTAGGTCATTTTATTGCCTATGTGGGATTAAAGTGGGTGACAAGAGAATAGAAATGCCATTAGTCCACCTTTGAAGATGAATGGATGCTGTTCTCCTGTGTTGTGAGAGCTTAAATATGTAACAGTTGGCAGGCAACTCTGTTCGTGCTTGATTAAAGTGCTTCAGCTGATTGTGTCTGGATCTTCCAGCTGTTTAACAGCAGCCCAACAAATGCCTCCCACAAATCAATCCACTTTTTGGCCCTGCTTTGATTTTCAGGCTTCCAGGCTGCACAGATGAGAGAAACAGAAGGATGATACTGCTAATGGTGTGTTCAGGAATGCCATGGCTCACCTTTGCACGTGCCAATAATCCATGTAGAAGTATCCAAGGACCACTTTGTGGTTCTTGGTCAGTAACATACATCATGACATGACAGATGCAGGAATGCATTAAGCTAAGCTCCAAAGTGCTGCCTTTTCCATGAAAGACCTGACTCGATGCTGCAGATCTTTCTGAACCAGTGACCAGCAGCCGCTTGTGTCCGTGATTTTTTTCCTCTGCATGGGGTAAAAGTAGACATATTAACTCTTTCTCTTTCTGCTGTGCTGCCCTGTCCAGCCCGAGGAGCTGACCGACGTCCTAGAGATCAGTAACATCGTTTTCACCAGCATGTTTGTCCTGGAGATGGGTTTCATGCTGCTCGCCTTCGGCTTGTTCGGATACATCAGGAACCCGTACAACATATTCGACAGCATCATTGTCATCATCAGGTAGATCTAAACTAGGCAGCCTCTGTCTGTAATCCAGATCTGAGCAGCTTTCTTTCAGACCGTCTTGTGTCAGGTTCATGGCTGCAGCATCTTCACGACGGTTGTAAGTGGCGTGCTCGTGTCTCACAGAAGCGCATTTTCTTGCTGCTACAGCCCATTGTGGATCCTGTTGGGAGCTGTGCGGCTGTCATTTCAACTGACAGACCTCAGACATGAATGTGCGGCTGTGTTTCCTTCACAGGACATTGCCTTGTTAATTACTGCCGTCTAAATGCAGCAGAATCCCTGTAAAGCTAAATGTGTAGCAGAGCGACACACAGTCATTAATACAGAGATTAGCAGGAATCAACTTCAGGCTTTGAGAGTCTATCTTTGTGGATTTCAGCGTGTGGGAGATAATCGGTCAGTCGGACGGCGGCTTGTCAGTCCTGCGGACATTTCGGTTACTGCGGGTGCTAAAGCTGGTCCGCTTCCTGCCCGCCCTGAGGAGACAACTGGTAGTGCTGATGAAGACGATGGACAATGTGGCCACCTTCTGCATGCTGTTGATGCTGTTCATCTTCACTTTCAGGTATACGTGCAAAACTAACAAACACTAACCTTCAGAGAGTTCACTATCACAGGCTGATCATTTTGTTGTTGTGTTTGTTGTTCTTTATATTTGCTGTAGTATCCTGGGGATGCATCTGTTTGGCTGCAAGTTCAGCTTCCGGACGGAGAGCGGCGACACCATTCCTGACCGGAAAAACTTTGACTCTCTCCTTTGGGCCATCGTTACTGTATTTCAGGTTGGATTTCTGGCAACAAGCTCAAACTGTTCTCTCGTTCCTTAGTTCCATTTGCCTGTAGACACAACTGGAGTTTCCAAGGGCAACTTTAGAAACCTCCAAGGCGTGTGGATGATGAAAAATTCTTCAAACCTGGGCTGCCAATATAAACTATTGATTGAGTAATTAATCTATGCAACATATTGACCCTCTATATAGGCAGAAAACTCAAGATGAACCAAATGACCAACATAAGTAGTTTGCACGGTCTGTATTTGAAGAAAAAAAAAACAAAACTTAAAAAACCTGCCTTCATGGGCATTAAGAAGGTTTAATTTTTCTCTGGACATCATATCTACGCTATAGTAGAAATCAGACATGTTAATTGTGGATGTTAACCTTCTGCCGTAAGCCTATTTTCCCCAACAAAATTAAACACGGTTATAATGAAAGACTGACAGCACAAAAAAACTGGCCCATCATCACTTTGGAAGTATACAGGTGCATTTGCATTAATGCAACCGTGACGAATTTACATCTGCGCCGGATGTAAGATAGCAACGCTGTTGCATCACCAGTGCACCAGCTTTGTGCCGCCTGTTGATCAGACTGTTAGGTTGCCAGTCAGGCGTGTCATTTCAGCAAATGTTTCTGCACTGAGTCAGACATACTGCTGATTTCCCTTCAAGAAGGAGTCATATCACCCTCCGTTATCACAGGGAACTGATGGAAATTCATGAGAGCTGGGGAAATGGCAGCTGGAGCAGCATGTCACTCATCATGTGGGCCACAAATGGGCCCCGGTTTGACTCGTGTTCTCTTTTATACCAACTCAACATGCTGAAAACAGCTGTGTGCGCCGTAGCTAAAAACTTCTCTCTGTCGGCACCAAGTTAGAAGACGGCTGAGTAGACTGGCTCTCTTTCACGTGTAGGAGTGAGACATCGAACCTGTGTTTTACTCTCCCGTCCTCTGCAGCACTGGCAGACACAGACGTTTCCGCGGCCCCACGTGCCGACAGCGCCGCAGATTGCCTCCCTGCCACGGCGGGGTGTGTGTGGGCAGTGATGGACTGAGTGTTCCTCCTGCATCATGAAGGCTATCCTACTTTTGAACGCTTTCATCGCTCACATTGACTTAGGCACCGGCAGACGTGCACGCCCACACGTGCTGCATCTGTTAACATATAGGAGTCCCTCGCAGATACTGAAGCATTGCGGCCGTAAAAGCACACACCACTAGGTTATTTCCTCTTCCCCTGGCGGGTTCATTTAACCTCTCGCCTCTCCTGACTGCAGGTCGTTATTCTTTTTTTCTTTTTTCTTTTTTAGTGGCTCCATTCACACTTTGTTTTGCCTCGATCACTAATTTGCGCTTCGCCATTTCTGTCTGTTTCCTTTATTCTGCAGATTCTGACGCAGGAGGACTGGAATGTGGTTTTGTACAACGGCATGGCCTCCACCTCTCCCTGGGCAGCTCTCTACTTTGTTGCTCTCATGACTTTTGGCAACTATGTCCTCTTTAATTTGCTCGTGGCCATCTTGGTGGAGGGATTTCAGGCAGAGGTGAGGCAAATTCATGAGAAAAAGCATATCTCATTACAAATTATGTAACAAGATTCTCTTTTACTGGACTCCCAGTATCAACAATTGAAACATTTTCTATATAGACAGTTTTTGCTAACTTGATAAAATATATAAACAGAAAAAATAGAGAAACATCCACAGAGAGCATGCCTTTGTGTATTTTAGGGTGATGCTAATCGATCAGAGTCTGATGATGACAGGAAATCTGACAATTTTGAGGAAGACGAGAAGGTTGAACAGCTCAGAGACACAGGTAAGGGGAAAAATAAATGTGTGATGGTTCGATTCACTTTGGGCTGTCCTCTAAAAAACAGGATTTAATTTCTCCTGCTCCACAGAGCTGAAGATGTACTCCCTGATGATGACCGCCAATGGTCACATTGATCCTCACGGCACAGTGGCTCCGCCTATAATCATGCGCACGGCTGCCACACCCATGCCCACGCCAAAGAGCTCCCTGGGACCCGAGTCCGTCCTGGGAGATGACCTCACCTACAGAGACGCGTTGACCGGTGAGGTGGGACTCGGTGTTTCTGAGACGGGGATCAGCCACGCCGAGTCTCGACGGGGGAGCTCCACCTCCATGGAGCCGGCAGCTTATGACCAGCGTTCTCTAGTGAGTCACATGATATAAACATTCACCAAGCATCACAGTTGTCAGAAATTACATTCAGGGCATATGCAGAGTCTTTAATCAGGTTAGAGAGAAGCTAACTGGCATAAAACCTGATCTAAATATTAAAGCAGCAAGGCTGAAAATACATCAGATCTGACAAAGATACTGGCTTCAAAGGATTCAACCAGCATCCACCTCTCTATGATGGTCAAATGCAGGGCGCTGTTATCCAGGTAGATGCTGATTTATTCCCCCAGGAAATCATGGCTGCCTGAGTAATATAGAAATCGGGCAATTACTGTGTGGTAGCTGTAGGGGAAACGAAAATCCTTTGAACCTGGCGTATCCGATAACGTTGAACGGGCCAGTTTAAAGTTTGATCCGTTCAATCTGGCAGGTGAACAGCATAAAGTAGCCTTCAATCTCAGAGATCACTCCTGAACCTCAACCCCAGCCAGGAGACGGAGGAGCGTCATGGTTAACTCCTTGTTTCCTGTATCCCAGGCCCTCTCCAGCCCAGGTCGGCGCTCCCCACTTCCTCCCCGCTCGTGGGGGAGCCGCCGCTCCAGTTGGAACAGCCTGGGGAGAGCGCCGAGCCTCAAGCGCCGAGACACCAGCGGCGAGAGGGAGAGCCTTTTATCTGGGGAGGGGGGAGAGGAGGACAGTGGCGAGCATGTGGTGGAGGTGGCGGCCAACAACAGACTCTGGCCGGAGCCCCTGGAGCTGCTGCAGGCGTCCACTCTGTGTCCCGCCATGGTCGCAGAGTCCGGTGACTGTAACGGGAGGACGCTGACCTATGACCCCAACATCAACTCAGATGCCAAAGATGACTCTTCACCAGAGGAAGATGTGGATGATGATGTAAGATCTCACACCTTTTATATGCATTTCATGCGTGGTTGGAGTTGTAAGTCATAAAAATCAAGTTTTTTCTTTTCCTTCTTTAAGGGTCTATGCATAATTAGTGATGCAGAGTGACCTTCACGCGCGAAGTGTGAAGGTCACTGTTGATTTTCTTTCGGTGATTGGGTCCAACTCTGCAAACTTACTGCCAGTGAGTTTGTAGAGCTGTAAAAATTCCCTAAAACAAAAGGACCTCCCAGGAATGCAGAGACCTTAAAGGCCTGTGTGTGTGTGTGTGTGTGTGTGTGTGTGTGCGCGCGCGCGCATGCAGTAATAGGCACATGTGTGTAAGTGCATGTCTGAGTCATGGATTTTAGATTTCAGCCTTGAGAATATCTGATGAGCAGCAGATTTGGTTTCTGCATTTCTCTCTGCTGTTTCTAATTAGGATCCTGAAGGGCAGCACTTGCAGTCCTGAGTTCTCCAACTGTTGCTTTACTTAAAACTTTAATGAGTTTCACAGATTTTAAACATTTCAGGTTGCAGTCCTCCTCCTGGTCCAGGACTGGATGTCTAACACGCTTCCTGCAAACTTATGTAATCTCTCTGTTGCTTTTTTCTTGGTAAACTGATGTCTGATATATGCAGCATGGTACAGAGAGCCAACAGGCTAGGCTGCAGTAGCGTAGCCTTTCTGTGCCTTATAAAATATTTGACATGTTGCTCCTGTTTGTTTACTTCTGCAGAGTTCTTTATGTTACTGGATCAAAAAGGAGCTGCACAACTTAAAGCCCCGCTGGTGCAAAGAACATGAAGACTGGACTCTGTATTTATTCTCCCCAGAGAGCCAGTGAGTCTCTCTCTCTCTCACACACACACACACACACACACACACACACACACACACATGCACACACGCACACACGCACACAAGCACACACACTCACACACTCCTATACGTACAGTTGAGTGTGTGCTGTTTTCTCCCTGGTACTGACGGGTTTTATAACCAACTCTTGTGCACGTCCCTTCAGATGCCGTGTGTGGTGCCAAAGCGTGATCTCTCACAAATTGTTTGACCATGTGGTTCTGGTTTTCATCTTCCTCAACTGCATCACCATCGCCCTGGAAAGACCCGACATCCAGGCTAACAGCACAGTAAGGAACACACACACATACACACACATACACAGTGTCAACATAAATAAATGTTAACACCATTGAGGAGAAAACAGTATCTTTGTATCTCCATCTTTGAAATCCTTTTCTTCTTCAGGAGCGAGTGTTTCTGAGCGTGTCAAACTATGTTTTCACTGTGATCTTCCTGGCAGAAATGGCAATCAAGGTAAACACAACCCTTTTAGCACTTCGAGTTTACCATTTCAACTGATATCACCACCTCCAGAGCTTCCATAACTCTAGAATCGCACCACCAGGTTGTAGCTCTGGGCTTCTGCTTTGGGACGCAGACCTACCTCCAGTCCAGCTGGAACGTTCTAGATGGTTTATTGGTGTTTGTGTCTCTGGTGGACATACTGGTTTCTCTGGCCTACACTGGTGGAAACAGGATCCTGGGCATCCTCAGAGTCCTCCGGCTGTTGCGCACACTACGCCCACTCAGGTAGGTGCTGCTTGTGGTATTTGCATTTGCTACCTGTGTGTTTGGACGTGAAGTCCAGGAAACCTCCTACATACTGTAATTTCAAGCTTATATGATTTAAGATCTGTTTGTGCTGGACTACATCCATGTCTCGTGTGCGCGTTTTCCAGGGTGATCAGCCGCGCCCCTGGATTAAAGCTGGTCGTGGAGACCCTCATCACCTCTCTGAGGCCCATCGGGAACATCGTCCTCATCTGCTGCGCCTTCTTCATCGTCTTTGGCATCTTGGGAGTGCAGGTGCGTTCTCACATAAGGTGATATTTGCATTAAACAAGTCATAACACATGTGGAGGCATGCATTAATACTGTTCAAGGACTCTCTTTAACCCGTCCTGGCTCAAGCAGCTGCATGTCTAATGTGATAGGTGGCTTCAGGAGGGATCAGAAGGGTCTTGAATATCAAGCAAACCAGAGACTTATGGATCCTAAAAAGCATCTATGCATCAGCAGTAACTAAATTAATCTGCAGCGTGTGTAGGTGTGTGTGTGTGTGGGCGTGTATGTGTGTCTGCACCGACTAACCTATAAACTGTAATCATGTAGGCAAATGAGTGTTAAACATTTAAGCTTCTGGCAGGTTTTAACAGACAGCAGCACGGAATTGATTTTGAATTGCTGTGTACCCGTCACTTTTCCAGAGATTCACTGATGGTTTTCAGGCTCCAAATTGCATTAGACAGAGTAGCCAGCCCCACCTGAGGTGGCCCTGGGCTCCCTGGGGAATGGAGCCCTAATGGTTGTTCCAAAGTCAAGGTTGAAGGCGACCAGGCTGTTGTCAGGGCCCCTGGGATTAAAAATCAGGAGATACAGCCAGCTTTAATGTTTCTTCTAAAACCCATTTCTACACAAAATATGATGGCCCCTTCCCCAATTATTTGCTGAGTGTGTATTTCTCATGAGAATTGGCTCTGTGAGCTGTTTTATCGTTCTTAGTATAAGCTGATTGTGCTGAAAGCTGTGACTTTCTCCCTTCCTTCCTTTCTTTGTCTTATTTCCTCCTTCTAGCTGTTCAAAGGGAAGTTCTACCACTGTGAGGGCCTGGACACCAAAAACGTCACCAACAAATCCGACTGTCTCCAGGCCAACTACCGATGGATACGGAGGAAGTACAACTTCGACAACCTCATTCAGGTGAAGGGGGGGGCGGTTTAAGTGGCCACAGGATACTGTTTCATTCCTCCACTCACTCTCACAGGAAGTAGCTTAGATGGACATCCAAAAGCAAATTTCAGATCAGTACAGGTGCAATAAATCTCTTCCAGGAAGTATCAGATTAGCTCCAGGCTAACTCTCCTTTTTTACCCTCTGTTTCTCAGGCTTTGATGACATTGTTCGTGCTGTCCTGTAAGGATGGCTGGGTCAACATCATGTATGATGGGCTGGATGCAGTGGGAGTGGACCAGCAGGTAACTGCGATGGCGCTCCTTATGATGAGTAATAATGATGAGAGAAAATAAAATAGTTGTTCCTTGAATGTTGACGAATTCTTGCTTCCTGGTCCTCCCAGCCTGTGAGGAACCACAACCCCTGGATGCTGCTCTACTTCATCTCCTTCCTCCTCATCGTCAGCTTCTTCGTCCTCAACATGTTTGTCGGTGTCGTCGTGGAGAACTTTCACAAGTGCCGGCAGGACCAGGAGGAAGAGGAGGCCCGTCTGCGGGAAGAGAAGAGGCTGAAGATGATAGAGAAAAAGCGCAGGAGTAAGGAGAATGGAGGGGCTGGTCGG
The DNA here is from genome assembly GCA_016586285.1 of Arothron firmamentum. NCBI lineage: Eukaryota > Metazoa > Chordata > Actinopteri > Tetraodontiformes > Tetraodontidae > Arothron > Arothron firmamentum. Next base: position 13,206 of record BJFM01001842.1, on the reverse strand, counting down.
TAGACTATTTTTCTGAGCACTGCCTGCTTTCAGAGACTGCAAAAAGAGAATGTGCCAGAGAGAAATCCGGGGAAAATATTCAGAACTGAGCATAAAGAAGGACTTTCAAAGACTGGGTAGCTCATGCCAACAATGATTGATCAAGCGTAGGCTACGCCAGTCTGATGCATGTTACTGCATGACTGCAGCCCTCCCACCACCCTGTCCTTAATCCTACTGGGGAAAAAAAAACAAACTCTTAAAACAGTAAAACGCCAGTAAAACAGAACGTGAGAATGTCGTCTCAAAATTTGAATACTTACTCTAGTATTTGTGTTGAAATCCAGACAAATTGCTGTAGGAGTCAGGTTGCATGTAAATCTCATTAAGGTTGACACCTGTCAGCAAACCTTATGTGCAGCCACACCCCTCCCCACCCCCACCCCACCCCAGTGCATGTACAACCCTGAGGCATCTCTCAACAAGAGCAGGACTTCTCGTCCAAGCTGTGCTTTGACTGGCAGACTCAGAAACATAGCAGACATTCCTCTCTGCTATTCCTGCAAACACCTGGGGACCAAATATTGGTCACTGCTACAAAAGGGCCGTGTCCCATCACGAGCCGACACGTGCAACCACGGCGACTGTGAGACAGAATAACGAGTTTAGATCATTGAGATGTTTCCTCTGGGTTTATGATGGTGACATCAGTGATGAAAGGTGTGGCTCCAGCCTGCGTTCAACATCCCACTGTGGCTTTTAAGTACAGATGCAATACAGAGAAAAGATTTGGATTTTAATCGAAAAGCGTTTCTTTTTTCTTCTTTAAAACTAAAACTAGCGATGTTGAGCGTATTTTCTGCAGCCCATCCCAGACATTACCTTTTACATTTAAGGCATGTAAGCATGAGGGTGACATCAACATGTACACACAAGCAAATGCAAACATCAGCTGTTACATGTGGATGTGTGGGTACAGTCTACCCAAAACATACTTTATATGTCGAGCTTGATTCAGAAATCTAGCCCAGATTAATTTTTGTTGTTTTTGTAGAGATGGTAGTGCATTTCAAGTTCACATCTACTGCTCAGGATGTGCGTAGACAACTGCCTGCACCGCAAAATTACATGAGTTTAGTTCAATATTTGTACTACACCTACTGTCAAAGGCTACCAGTAGATGGCGCTTCACGGACCTTGCAGTTCTTGTGCATTAGTGCACAGTGTTGTGGCAGTTGTGTACAGAGCTCAAGGCTATTTGTTGTATATCTTCCTTGAGGATTGTCCTTCCTTGAAGGAGATTTACAAATGTTGGTTAAATTGGCTACTTTAAACTTATTTTTCTTTCTTAATCACAACAAAAATAGTTAGTGAATAGACATTTTTGCCAAAAATGAAAATTTTATTGTGCTTCCAACAGTTTTTTCTGGAGACATTTGAGGTTCTGATCCACCAAAATACCTGTCCTGTCTGACTTTGTGTAACCTTCTTGTCAGAGCTTGTCTCTGAACCTCAGTCCTGTGCCAGTCCTTGACACAGTGTGCCTTCCGGCTCAGGGAGGTTGTTCATGAAACAAAGGGACACACTCCCAAAGAGCTGGGGGCTTCTTCACAGCAGAGTACTGCCAATACCCCGTACACCCCCCGCGCATGCTGTGTGTATATGTTCCAGAGTGCAGCTGCTGCTCTCACTGTCTCATGACCATTTGTCTGTGCGCTCCAGAGGCCAAGCAGAGGCCCTACTATGCCGACTACTCCCCCCTGCGCCTGTCCATCCACACCCTGTGCACCAGCCACTACCTGGACCTCTTCATCACCATCATCATATGCATCAACGTCTTCACCATGAGCATCGAGCACTACAATCAGCCACAGGTAACCCTAACAGAACGATGTGACCCTTTTCATGCTCCAGTTACACGATTCCCTTGTCTGCATGTTTTGTAGTATTTAGAGGAGGTTCTGAAGTACTGCAACTACGTCTTCACGTTCATCTTTGTCATTGAGGCCCTGCTCAAGCTTGTGGCTTTTGGCATCCAGAGGTTCTTCAAAGACAGGTGAGATGTTGGGGTGCAGCATGCAGCTCTGCCTCTGATAATGTCTGTACGTTCTGGAGAAGCCGGTGACTAAAACATAATGGGTTTTTTTTTTGTGTTCAGGTGGAATCAGCTGGATATTGCCATAGTAGCGCTGTCCATCATGGGCATCACGCTGGAGGAGCTGAAACTGAGCGCGGCTCTGCCCATAAATCCAACCATCATCAGAATCATGAGAGTTCTACGAATAGCACGAGGTGAGATGAAATGTAGAAGCACACACTCACACACACACACACACACACACACACACACACACACACACACACACACACACACACACACACACACACACACACACACACGTGCGCACACACACACAGACGAACTGTCCAGACCATATGAAATTATTGCAAAAAAGCATTATTTTATTTTTGGAAATACAGATATAAATGGTTGGAAAGGTTGAGTCACAGACGCTTGCTGCCTTCTTCATATAGCAGATCTCTGGCGCCCACCTCTAGGGCACCGGTGCAGCACCCATTCGTGGGTAGACTGTGCAGACTAGCTTGTTTCAGGCTCTACCCATGTCTCTCTGCAGTGCTGAAGCTTCTGAAGATGGCCAAAGGGATGAGAGCTCTCCTGGACACCGTCATGCAAGCGCTGCCGCAGGTAAACCTGGACCTGGAGGACCGTCGTTTGTTTGGGAATACAGGGCAAAAAGCAAGGCTTTGTTTGAAAGAGGCAGACCTCTGAAAGATTCATGCATTTTGGTGAATATTTAACAAGACTCATATCCAGAGCCCACGTTTGAAGACTGTGACCCTAAAATGTCTCATTTTGTGCTTCTCTGTTCTACGCTAGACCTGTGCGTGAACTGCGCCACATTTTCCTCCAACTGCCTCATACGGTGTTACAGTCCCCAAAACAAAAAAACGGGCAATAAAGCAAACCGTGTTTGTTTTAGAAGGTCTGCGAGCATCCTAGACCTTTGTAGAACTGATTTTGAAGAAAGCTGAGATGCCATTAAATTGCAGTGGTTCGTTCTCTCATCCCTGCAGGCCTTTTGTTTCCAGGTGAAGAGCCTCTGTGCCGCAGAGTAGAATTCCTTGTTTACCAGAGTCCGTTAACTCTGAAGAACGACTCAGCTGTTTGAAGTGTGTTTCAGTAAAGCAAAAACAGTTTTTCTTAT
>BJFM01001842.1:0-7500 GCA_016586285.1 Arothron firmamentum | reverse complement strand
CCTGAACTGAGTCTTAACCATTGCAACTAAACCCCTGATCCTGATCCTGACCTTAACCCAAATCCATTTCTAACCTAAACTTTAAAACACACTTTGAAACTCAAACCTTGAAAACCAATGAAGAAAAAATAACACAGCTTTACAGAGACATTTAACAGATTAGTAAGTACAGACTAGAACCTGCTCAAAAGCAGAGTTTTGGCAGACGTTCAATGACGTGTTCTTCTGTTTGTATACATCCAAATGAAATATTGGTCTGGTTTTCATGTCCTGGTATTTTTGAACAGCAGCAGTAAAAGTTTTCTCATTAGCATGAACTTCATCATAAACGGCTGCCTGGCACATCTCCAGTGCCGTTCTCAATTTAAACTCTTAACTTTTATAATTCGAAATGAGCCGCCCTGTTTTGTAAGACAATTTCAATGCTTTTGTAGGCTGTTCTTCTAGTGTGCTCAGAAAGACACAGTTGCCATCACTTTTGGTGATGTAGGTGTCTGTGAGTTCTGTTCTCCGTGTCCCTCAGCACACTCGCTCTCTCACACAAATGTTTTTTTTTATTTTGTGTGTCTTTTTTCAGGACACATTAAGGGAGTGTCGTCCAGAGGACAGACAGTGTCTCACATACTTGCCCTGGGTGTCTCCAATTTACTTTGTCACCTTTGTGCTGATGGCCCAGTTTGTGCTGGTGAACGTTGTAGTGGCTGTCCTGATGAAACACCTCGAGGAAAGCAACAAGGTAGGATATTTAAAGTTTCTACTTTGATGGGATTTAACATCTTTTTGGTCGACAGGAATATTTAGATCTTGGTTTAAAACTGTGTTTGCTCTTGCAGGAGGCTAAAGAGGATGCAGAGATGGATGCAGAGATTGCCTTGGAAATGGCCATGGAGCGGCAGCGCAGGTCAAGCACCACATCGAGCCGCAGTTCTGTGGAAGGGACCTATGTTGGACCGTGTCCACATTCACCGGGACAGGTAGGAGAAAAAAGCAGTAATAATTATAAATATTTGTCTGTCAAAAAAAACCTCAGGCAAGAATGACTGACTGCAGCCTGATAGTGATAGCTTGCATATCTTGAGTCATCGCGAATCACTTTTATCAAGTGGCCTCTGTCTCCCCCTGTAGGATGAAGAGCTGCACTGCACTAGCAGGGACCAGCTGTCTTTGAGGAAAATGTCCGTCTCCAGGATGCACTCTCTGCCTAACGACAGCTACATGTTCCGGCCTGTGCGGCCCGCCAGCGCCCCCTACCCATTGGAGGAGCTAGAGCACAGTCCTCAGCACCAGCATTCAGGTAAATAATAAAAATCACTGCCAGGTAGTAGTAACTGAAATCTTACGTATTAGACATTTATTGTCCAAGATTCAAATAAATGCACATACTTACAGTTGCTTTTGCTTTAATATTATAAAAATATAACACGTCTATAGAGTCTTGCTCCATTGTAGTAATGAAATACAATTTTCAATTGCTAAATAAAATACCAGACCTCATCTCAACTTTAAAAGGCAAAAATTTCAATTTGGAAAAACCACATTGCTTTGACACTTCCTGAAACCTGTGGTGCTTTTTTTTCAGTTCGCAAATACACAGCAAAAAGGTACAAACTGAAGCGGATGAGCTGATCATGTGAACTGCTGCCACCTTTCACTCAGGCTCATCAGCTCAGTTATGGAATGGATGAATTCTCCAAGTGCCAAACTGCAAAATCGAGCAACTCGGAAAATACTGAGGCCATAGCTTTTTTTTGCTGTGGAATTTTCTTTAAAATAACGTTAAAGAAGCCATTTTTTTAAATTTTTTTTTTAAGAAATGATTTTACAGTTTGGCCCCCAAGCTCAGTCCCTTTTCCAAAAACTCTGGGACATCAAGTGAAATGCTCATCTCAGCAGAATGTGATAACTTGCACATTCTTTTTGAACTAAATGGTATTGAAAAGATAAGAAAATAATTATTGATCAAGGGTTTTGTGAATTTGCACATGATTTCTAACGTACAATAGCAAGTGTCATATTCTGCTTTGTTGACATTAAAGGAAATCGCCCAGCTTTTTGGATTGAGGGTGTTGGTGTCAAAAAACTCTTCGTCTATTGGTCTGAATACGATGTAAAACTCCCAGGGACACTGAATCTGCAGAAGACCCTGGTTACACAGTCCCACACAGTGCTCAAATTCAAGCTTCTTCCTCGTCCTTTCGCGGTCTCACCTGAACTGTGAGACTGTGATGGTTATCAGTCAGAATGACCTAACTGTCACCATCACTTCTAAGTGTAAAGGTAACCAGGATCTGACGTAAAACATTCTGATTTCTGTGACTCTGACTGCTCAGTTCTGAGCAACGTATGAGCAGACGTATGTTTGAATGATGCTGTGAAAATCAAACTATTCTGTTGAAATGAAAGGTTTATGACAGAAAATTCTATATCTTAGATGATTAAAAACAGGCCATGAATACTGTTTGCATGTATGTGTTTCAGCATAATTGCATGTATTTAGACTGAGAGTGATCCTGAGCGTGTTGATTTTTATCACTTCCTGTTTGAATCTGCAGGCTCAGTGACATCCGTGCACTCCCAGCCATGTGACAGCCGTGCTCTACTACAGGTACCAGATGTTTCGCCCGTTCACCCCCGGTCGCCTCTTAACCTGACCCCACCACGCATTGCCCCACCCACATCTAGCCCATCTCCGCGGTCCTTGCGAAGACAGGTAAGAGACCCTGTATAGTTGGATTATATGAAAAGATTGTTTTTCAATCACAGTATCTTGACCTCCAGTGAAATATGGTGATGGAAGGTGATTTTGTGTTGCAGGTGGCACTTAAAGTAGATTCTGAGTCTCAGCAGGGTGGGGACCAGCTGGAGAGACCCAACCCGAACCAGCTGCCCCCCCTCTCCCCCCGCATGTCCACTACCTCTCCTCTCCATCCTCCATCCCTTCACTCTCCCTCAGCCCTCTCTCTTCCACCCTGCTCCCCTTTTATGCTGCCACGCCCTCCTCCCTCTCCCCTTCCCCCTCCACTGACATCCCCCGCCCTGCTTCTCCCGCCACCCCCCTCGCCCCGACTCCCGCTGCGCCCGCCCAGCCTCAGGCGGCCCAGACCACCCTCCGCTACCTCGTTCTGCGACGCTGCGGACGAGGAGGTCTGCCACATCACCAGCTCCGCGCAGCAGAGGTGGCAGGACGAGGAATCAGTGGGTCAGGGCAGCAGAGGGAGGACGGGCCGGAGCCACTCGCTCTCCCCCTTCACCAGCCCACACGCCCTCAATCCCCGCTCCAACACCTCCTCGCCTCTTCCCGCGCTGCCGCCGTCCTCCTCAAGGAGTGAGCTCAGCCTGCTGGGAGCTGGATCTAAGGACCGCGACTTCAAAAAGGGTTTCAGCGCCGACAACCAGGGCTCTCTCGAGAAGCCGAAACCCGCCCCTGTGGGGTTCCCCGAAGACCAGAGACGTCACTCCATCGAGGTCTGCCTCCTACAGGACGCCATCACCGGCGATGACCAACACCTTCAGTGCTCCGAGAAGGGCGTTCAAGCCTTTCCTGTGCGGGTGCAGTCGGTTGGGGGTGGACACAGGAAGAAGAAGATGAGTCCTCCATGTATCTCCATCCACCCCCCTTCAGAGAGAGAACACCCCCAAATGGCCTCGCCCCCGCAGGTGTCTGACTGCAGCATGATGCTGAGGCGCCGGACGCCGTCCTATGACTTGACGCCACACGCGCAGTCAAGCACGCAGGACACCTCGGCAGATTCCCCGGTGTGCACGCCCATGGCGTCCCCGATGCACGCCACGCTCTCACCTGCTCGAATACCTCTGCGAGCACACTCGCCGACTCGCGCGCTCACCCCGCTGCGGGCCACCACGCCATCCACTCCGACGCTCCCTCACATACCAATCAGCCCAAACATCTTCATCCAGCCCCATGCTCCCCTCCTTCCCTACAACCCACCTTTCATCCAGACAAACACTCTCCCTCCTGCTGCCAGGCACTCCCCGCTGACAGGGGACTGCATGCCCCGCCCCCAGTTCACCTTCGACCAACCACAGACGGGATACACGAGCGGCCTGTCGGACGCCGACTCAGCCACCTGCTCTTCCTCGTTCGACAGCAGGCTGGGAACGGGCACGGGATTCAGCGCCAAGAATCGGAGGACCGCCCAATGAACGTTAAGCGTTGCCTTCAGGGATCAGGAATTGAATTCATCTCCACCGCTGGAGCGCAGGGGCCTCAGAACGACTTCAGCAGAGATTAACGCTGAGGAGGACATTCAAGGACCTCACCAGGAGAGCGATTTAAAAAAAAACAAACTTCTGCGAAGAAGAATTCTGAAAAGATATTAATAATTCTTTCCAGAGACATGCTGGTACAGTCTTATAGAATCAAATCATGGATCTGCACTCCCACCCAGATCCACTGAGGTTGTACCACTATCGACAGTACCCACTAGGTACGTGGTGTGTTCAGGACCTACGCGAGCACACCGGGACTAAAGCCACCAAACTCTGTAGCCAAAGTTTTTTTTATTTGTTTCTTTTTTTTCCCTGACACACTATTCCTACCCACGCGAGCCAATCAGGAAACAGCGTCTGGCTGATGACCTCTGACCTTTAAGAGAAGTGGTTTGTGAAATGTGAGCGTGGGGAGGGAAAAAACGTGCGATATGCAACTTCAGGTTTTCTGCAGATCATCTGCTCGCCCCCTCCGCTGCATCTCGACCAGTGATCGGAGCAGAACTGTGTGTGTGTGTGTGTGTTTGTGTGTGCATTTGAAAGAGTGCATCTGCGTGGCGAAAGCGCATCGTCATGCCTGTCTGTCCCCGCTGTGTTTTTTCCCTTGCGATGACAGAGAGGGGGCGCAGGGCAGAGTTGTCGTGTGTGTTCATTTGTGTGTCTGTGCAGTGTAAATAATGGAAAATACTGTATTTGGTGAGATTAAAGATAGATCTATCCATATGCACATATTTTTATAGAGATTTAACAATGTTTTTTGCACAGTTTTGAATTTCGGAATTGCTTGTTTTTGTTCCTTTTTTTCTGTTGTCTTCTTGTGAATGTATGTTTCTTCTTGAAATAATGGATGGAGGACGGCAGAGAAGACCAAGCCAAGAGACGGCAAGATTGAGGGTTGGGATTTTATTTTTCTATTTTGAAAAAAAAACAAAACAAAACACAAAGAACAGAAATGGATGGAGCACGGTGTGTTTTGGTAGCTTTGTCTCAGATTTTTATGTATTTGATGTCTACGTTCCGGTCTCCAGAAGTGGGCTCAGTGATACAACCGACAGAAACGAGTCGAGCCAGCGCTAAAATCCAACTGAGCTTACAAAAGCACCGCGTGGCATTTATTTATTTGATTGGATGAGAAGAAGCAGCGGATACCATGGTCAGCCTCTCACCAGCTATCACTGAACCCTTCTTCTGCTGCTGTTTTGCAGTTGGATCAGCTTTGATGCCACTTAGTTCTGCTGTAAATCTGAGGACAACCAAACTGACTAACGTGCTAAATATTTGTAGCCAGAGTGCAATAATAATATTATATACTTGTGAAAAATCTAGTTAACATCCTCACTACATAACGCAACCACATTTTTGTGTTTGGTGCATACTGTAGATCTTTATATACATACATATATATGTATATATATATATAAGAACCCATTTTATATGAGGATTGAGAGTATTTATATCTGTAGTGTTAATGCTACTGTAGGTTTTTGCCCTTCCTGTGGCTGCGGTGGCATGGAAGCAGTTTTAGGTAGTACGACTTTTTCTAAACGCTCAGGCCCGCCCGCGAATGGTGTAACATGCATCTCTGCAGCCCGTTTCCCCGCCCTCCATCAGCCCAACACCGCATTTGATCGGACACACGAAGCGTGAACGAGTGAGATGGTTTCCCTCCAAGCCATACCTTCATTCCTTTATCTCTCGGCACAACGTGTGTTTTAGCTTTCGACGGAGGCCCGTGAGGAGCGTGCATGTGATTTTTTATTTATTTTTTTTTCCCTTGAAAAGGCCGCTGGCTGGGACAGCGTCTTCAGCCTTTTTTCCTGATCGGCATGTGGACGTGCACCACAATGACACGAGTGAAAACCAAAGTGCTTTGATGCTGTGGAATACTGTACATACCGCGCGAGTATATCGAGCTAGTTTTTAATGCGTTTGTGGTTGACTGGGGTTGCGAAGGTTACCTGGAAACCCTCACGCTGTACAGCCAAGTGTCTGTGAAAATAATCATCGAAATCCTTATGCATACGTGAAACTGCTCCTTTAAACGGGCGTTAAAACACTGTAAGGTCGTCAGATGGTGCCGCACCTGTGTGAAGCTTTAGGACAGGGATGAACAGAAAGTCCAAATTACAGATGGTCCACCAGCACTCCCCTCAGCGTCATGCCTCCAGCGCTGACAGCATACACATTAAATTGGATTTAAACATTGAAATGTAGGAACATGCTCTGTCATTGGTCGTCCTCCTGGGACAGAGCCCTTCTCTTCCTGTTGATTTGACACGAGACCTCTGAATTTGTCCACCAGAGGGAGCTGTGTGCAGAATTTAGTAAACACAAGAAACCTCTGCTGATTTCCGATCAGCTTCTCCCATCCCCTTTAAGATACTGCTGGTGAACGTGACTCCTACATCTTCTTCCACTACTGGCACAGAAGCAGATCTGATCTGAACGTCCGCCCCTCCGAGTCCCGCTCGGCTCGGGTGGTCTCCTGTCTTCTTGTTTGCTTGTTTTTGATACAGTATGCGCTCAAACACGCCACTGGGCGACTGCTTTGTCCTGTCCTGTCCTGTCCTGTCTTCCGCAGGTTGTATCAGTGACAGGAGGCCCGCGGCCCCCTCCTGTCCCATTGTAGACCACCTCACATCCATCGCCACAGTTCAGACAGACCGACTCATCCTTCTTACCGTTTACAGATGTTTGGATCTCAGTATTTACTCCTGCTTTTTGAGGAAATAGTTTTGACTATTGCATGTTCTGATTTGAGGAAAAAAAAGAAAAAAAAAACAATCTTTTGGGGATCACTCATCTGGACAATTTAGAGATTTTGATATTTGCATTTCCAGATATTTCTAGTGGACTGCCTGGTTGCACTGGGCTCTAGTTAATTAGTATATGGTTAAATACTGGTTGAAATGACCCTGTTCTTTATGGCCCAGCGGTGACCTGCTGTAGGAGGACTAAGCTCCTCTTATAGAGTTTTCTAGGGAGACATGGTTTGTTCAGAAACTCTGGTGGAATGTTTTTCTTCACTGGATTTCCTGATGCTCTGTCACCACATCCTGGTGAAAACAATGTACATTTTCTTCATTTGCTTTATTTTGGCTGTAGTCATCGACTGTCCCAGAGTTAGCTCCAGCAGATACGGTTGGGAGAGTTAGCGCTGTTTTAATCATGACATCAGATGTAGACGTGAGCTTTGGTTTGGATAATATCGAGGAAAGTCCACGTCGGCGAACGAAATGTTCTTTCTTTCTTTCTTTCTTTCTTTCTTTC
>BJFM01001841.1:39768-72385 GCA_016586285.1 Arothron firmamentum | reverse complement strand
GTCCATAACATCACATCTACCATTAATGTAGTTTCAATCTAATGACTTTCCTTTTCTTTCAAGTCAAGTGGTTGAAGGTGCTGAAGTGCTGAAAAGACTGGAAGAAGTCCCAACTTTCAACGAAAGACCCAGGGAAGAATGTAAAGTTATAGATTGTGGAGTTCTTGAGTTTTAATACCCAGATATATATTTTTTAATGTCTTTCATTGATTTATCTAATCCATTAAAAAAAAGAGTTTATCTTTCATGTGTTTATGATTTATTTCGATGTGTTTTTTCCTCATTTAATAATGAGGAATTTAAATGCGTCGTTAGATTTCTCGGTCTCGTATTGAAGGTACCCAGTTTATTCGGTTGTTCTGTCGAGGCAGGTTGGAGATGCTGCATTTTAGGTGGCTAAAATATCTAAATCTTACTAATTTTACTTTTAAAATGGTCTCATCCAAGAAAAATACCTGACCAGTTTATCTGAGCCATGGCCAGTCAAACGGACCGGTGCGTCAGGTTATTTTGGGCGTATGAATATTATATTTCTTCGCATGACTTGGGCGGGTGTCTTTTTATTTATCCGTGTGGCCCCAGATGGTCTGGTTCGACATTAATCGAACTGAGGGGCTTTAAAGCCAAGTGACATAAAGTGAAGCAGAGGGGGGTTGAGAGAAAACCGCCTCTTTTCCTGGCTTTTACCAGCCCACGCTCACTTTTCTCACCCCTCCCAGAAAAATAGTGCCACATGACCTGTCAAATAGGAAGTGAGGAGCCTGGCGAGCAGAAGTAGCACCATCGACGACAGAGAACTGCGGAGTCTTCCTCGACGTTTCTCGCGGTTACGATTTTCCCCCGTCGGCAGATAACACTTCTAATTTGGCCGCAGTCATGTACTTGAAGGTGTTGTTTTTCGCCGCAGTTGCTCTGTCTGGCGCATTAACCGACGAGAACTCAGGTGAGTTTGCGACTTCTCATTGCGGAGCTAGTGGTTAGCTCCAGCCCACCGTGTCCCCACGCAGCTCGGTTAAAACATACTCCTGTTATTTTGATCCCCATATTTTTCTTTTCGTGGGCCCCGTCACATATCCTGACTCATAGGCCGACAGTTTTCAGTCGTTGGCGTTTTGTTTGTAAAAATAAACACTGAAAATATAATTCGGCAAACTTTATTTCCGCGCTGGTAAGTGAAACTTAAGATGACACGACGGGCTAACGCTTTAGCCTTAGCAAGCTCTTTCCAGAAGCCAAGAAGGATGTTCTGTCTTTAACAACTGTGGAACCCTGTGATTTTTTCGTCATGGTACAGGGCTCCATTATAGGGAAACGTCGCAAATACGCTTGTCAGATGCAATTGATCGGGTACCAGAGACCTGATCGACCTTTTCTGTAACAAGCTCGCCAGCAGCCGTCTTTGCGTCACCGCTGTGAAACGTTGGACGTTAATTGGATCGTAAATTTCGACATCTGTTGAGCGTTAGTTTCGTTTTAACGTCATTACAGGAAGTTGCCATTATTTCTGCTTTCGTGCCTAATTCTGAATTTATGACTTCTTTTGCAGATGCATGCTCAGGGCAGTCATGTGAGGATTGCGAAGCCCAAAGTGGTTGTCAGTGGATGAATTGCTCATGTGAGTATCTGCTCAGGTTGGAGAGTGTGGGGCACAGGTTAGTCTTTGTGTGTCCTGAATTGTCCAAACAGCTAAATTGATGGGGCACATGATCTCTGGTATGGGGAGAATTTATGGCAGTAGATGCCAACTTTTAAATGACATCATAGCAGTCTCCCTGGAGGTTCAGCTGTTTTCTGCCCTGTCTCACTGGGAGTAGCCTCTGCCACGCAAACAGGAACAGGGAAGTAAACGACACCCAACAGGTTAATGATTTTCTATTGAAATTTATTATTTTTGGATGGATGGACCAGTGAAATGTCTTCTTTTGGACCCCACTGTTTCATTACTTAGTTGAGCAGAAATATGCTGTTGGGCTTCCATATATATCGCTATCTGCTTTTGCACCCTAGAGAGAATGTGTATATCAGCATAATTTGGGAATTTTCATCTTATGTTTTTTTTTTTTTTTCAAAGGTTGGTATAATAAAAATGCATGAGTAATTGCATCTTGAGGTTTCCATTCACTGCACACTCTCAATCCTTCTGCCTTTCAGAAAGACTCCCACCCACTTTTTTTCAACCCAATTAGTCATTTTAAAGCATATTTCTCCTTGAGAGATTTGTAAAGTAGGGGCCCCTATTAGAATCTGAACCTTGAAGGCTCTCACCCTCCTTAGTGTTGTTTTTACACTAGAGGTCCAGAAAAAATGGCCTTATTTCAGCATTTGTTGTGAGGCACACAGAGGTCTGTGCCTATGAAGAATATGAAGGAGAGACGAAGCCCTGTGGCAAAAGTGTGGCAGGTACAATAATATGATGAGTACACTTCAGAGTAGAGATCTTTAACTGAATACAGACAAACACTAAAATAGATACATTAAGATGAGTTGTATAACTGAATTTTAGATATGTAATTTGTTTCAATGTGAAACCATTTTCCCATTTTCATTTAATTGTCCTATGAAAAGATGAGAATCAACATTAAACTCTTAAAGGAGGCCTGGCTGTTCTTATTCAGTGGTTATTTTGGAAAATGATTTCAAATACCACAACTGAATGTAACATTGTAAAATGTCACAACCATTTCTACAGTAACGACTGCATACCACACACGTATGTAAGTTTAGCTGAGGAGGCGACTATGGCACAGCTGAACGTAATCATGTTGTTCCTGTTGGCTGACACCCACTGCATTGTTTTTACTAAATTTATCTTCCGGTCAGAGATTTTGTGTAACCAAAATCTTGGAGTCAGACACATGTGTCCTGGCAGTCAGAGCTTTAAAAAAAAAAACAACCCAAAACCTCAGTCTTGCCACATGTGCAAGCAAGGCTGTGCTGCATTTCAAAGCCTGCAGAGATGCTAACTGCTAAACCTAGGGTGGTGTCTTCCACAGTGAGACGTGACATTGAAGCTGTTGTTCTCACCTCTGGCTCACAATTAAAATGAAAAAAAAAAGTGAATGTACCTCTTGGTGTTGATGATGATGTCATGTTGAAACAGGGTGCGAGCCAGTGCTAATGTTCACAGCTGCCTGTGAGATAACAGCCCTGTGACCTGCTGGAGCTGGGTAAAAACCCCTCTCCTCCCACAGGGCTGGCTAGATATGAATTACACTGTTGGATCATACAAACGAGAGGAGAAGCGTTGAGACATTAAAGCAGAGCAAATTCCTTTTCCTGTTGTGGTTAATTTGTCATCCGGTTTTGTAATGAACAGACCAAGAATATGCAGATGTGATGAAACTGATTAATCCGGCTGAAAACAAACCAGCGTGTTTAAAGCCTGCTCAGAGGCTCTAGGAGGTTAGGTGGTTAGGTTGTTTGTTGGGTACCACTGACACAGTAAACATGACCAACATGAGACCAGCCTGTGTGTCATGTTTGTGTGTGTCATGTTTGTGTGGGTCATGTTTGTGTGGGTCATGGGTTTAACTCGTGACACTTCTGTCTCTTCCAGCAATTACCAGCTGTTACAGCTCGGGCAATGCATCCGACAGCTGCAGCAACGCTACGTGCTCAGGTAAGTGCAGAAGCGAGTGGCTGCTACTATGGGATGGGAAAATTAACAGTTCGATGAGCCCTGCTGAGAATGAAGATGTGGTCTGGTGCTTTTCTGATTAACCCGGCTGCTTGTTGCTCATTTGTTCATTTACACGCACTTTAACATAGATTAAAAGGGTAATCAACTTTCTCTCTGTCTCTGGGCGGTGTCTCCTGCTTATTTGTCGTCTTGGTGTTGGTTTTCTGTCCTGCTTTAGGACCAACAACTTCAAGTCCCAGTCCCCCTACAAACTCCACTAGCCCTGTTGTCACCACTGTTAACACCACCCTCCCAGGTAACCAGTCCAAAAACCCCTTTGCAGCACCCTGCTGTAGTCTGACTAAAACGGTCATAATATAATCGCATTAATACCTGCAAATTACCTGCAATGTCAATTTTGGCAATTTTCTTTCATAAATATGTAATGTCCTTTCCATAGAACAGACATTTTGGACATCTGTAAATGAGAGAATCACCTTAAAGCTATAGAGTGACGTGCTGCACGTCCCCGACTGCCTGCATATCTAGAAACTATTATTTTAAGTGTGTCTTGGTTGTGCTAGAAGCTAAGCCTTCAAGAATGATGGTAACCAAGCCAAGCTTTAAATAAATCATGTCTTTTTACTGTGACGCTGCAGCAGCGAACACCACCACTCTCTCCACCAGCACCTCCACTCCCTTTCACAACAGCACCTCAACTGCTTCATCCCCTACATCAGGTACGCCCCGCAGACCTTGGGACGAGGTTTCTGTGCAAAGCCGCCATATCCTTATCTCCGTTGTGTCTTTTACCACAGCTGCTGCCAACACAAGCACCACGGCAGTCGCCCCCACCCCCCAACCTCACAAGAACACCTTCGACGCCGCCAGCTTCATCGGCGGAATCGTGCTGGTATTGGGTCTTCAGGCCGTGATCTTCTTCCTCTACAAATTCTGCAAGTCCAAGGACCGTAACTACCACACCCTTTGAAGGGGCGTCCGACCTTGTGCCCACAAACGAGAACCTTCCAGAGAAGACCCCACCCCACTCATCGCAACAGACTCAAACAGTGTTTCAACGCAGGTTTTCCACATCTAGATCCCAACCTTAAAGTCTGTACTAATGCAAGCCTGTGTTTAACTCAACTTACACATATCTTTACACCAGAAACCATCTTAAGTGATCTGATATCTGATGCCACACATCAAACATTTGGATTACATCACAGTGTCCATGCTACTCCCACCTACTGCTATTAGTCATTCCTAGTCATTCAAACATTTTTCTTTTTTTTTTTAAGAACTTGAAGTAGCTTGTGGTATTTGCACCTCTTCCCTTTGTGATTCCTTAATCAAAAATGGATTAATGTTCTAATATTAACTACACAGCAGTGTTCCTGTTGATCCTTGAGGGTGTGGCGCTGCACGTTGTTGGAAAGATTGTTTGAGTTTTAAACATGACGGCTGCGGCAAGTCCACCTTTTGAATTGCGGGCAAGTTTTCTCGCACTCCAGCCCCCCCCCCACACACACACACACACACCGTGATTTATATTGTATATCTGTTCATGGATTGTGTAAAATAAGCGGGGTACCAGTGGAAGGGAATAAAATCAACACCCAATCATCTCATGTGAGGAAGGGATACGACAGTCCCTCAGGTGAACTCTGACTTCAGTCGTTTGCTTTGACGTTTAGAAGTGTTTGTTCTTCCCTGCTGGAACTCTTCCACCCTAAACAGCAGCTGCCAGTAGACCAGCTCAAAGCAACACATCACGTGTCTAATTCATCAACCATCCCATTGTGAACATAGGCCTGTTGGCTGGAATGTAAGAATATTGGAGACTCTTTCAGAAATGTTGTTGGTGTAGATAATGTAGTGCGATAAGTGAGTTTCTAAAGAAAAATGCCATGCACTTTTTTTGACGTGAACAGCTGTGAAGTGCCTTCAATGTCCAGTAAGACATAAGGAGACATGCAGAGGAGGAAGACTCCTTTCTTCCAGGCCCAAGGGTTCATGATTGATTTGTTTCTGACAGTGAGTCTATGTGGTGGTGCTGATGTTGGTGAGAAGGATTGCATCCCAGCTGGACTCAAGAACCCCTTAGAGTTAGGATAGAACCAGTGTGTCAGTCCTGTGGTCTTCTCACTGCTGAATGTTTAAAGATTTAAGGGTGGTCTCTCTCTGTTTGGGAAATGGGTAGAAAAATTGAGCGCTATAATTTGGGATTTTACGTCCTCCCCCTTATTTTAGAAGAATGGCAGTTGCAGGGGCCTAGGCTTAAAAATGCAGCTTTGCTGCAGGAAAACTTGCTTCAAATCTTCTAATTAGCTTGCTGCTAACTGTGATCCTCACCTGATTTTGACCGTGTAGATGGCCATATTCTGTTTTTGTCTCAGTTCCAACTTGAGGAACGTGAATTGAAGAAGCGTTTATTATGCTTGTAGCAGCTTGTGAGTGAATATTTTGTTAAAAATGCTCTTTTTTGTTTTCTTACAGCATGCTGGATGTTTGGATTGTGATTTCTTCTGGCTTCGCATTTGTTCTTAGGAATTTAGACTCACTTTTATACCACTTAAACATTTGTGATTAGCCTGTGTTCTAGCTCGATGAATGCCTTGAAATGATGTTTATTAAGCCAAAAGTTCCCAGTTTTGGCGTGGAAATTGGGCATTGCACTGACAAGCTTTGATTTGTCACTTTGTCTGTGTAAATGTTGATGATTCAGCCAAAACCAAGTTGCTTGTATCAACATTCAATCTTGATTAAATAATCACATTGTTTCATACACTCACAAATGGTTAAACAACTCGTGCAGATGTTTTTCTTGTTCTGCCTCTTTTTTTTTTTTTTTTGATTTATTTTATCTGCTCCTCACCATCAACGCGCCTTTTAACCTGGTCACGGTTTGACTTAAGGCTACAGCCCAAAGACCCAATTGTGGCAAGTGAATTTTGCCATAGTGGCATCTGGTTGCATATTTTCTGCATGTGGAGAATATTTGCCCTTCAGAATTTGAGAGCTCTTTTAGTTTTATTCACAGCAGTCTTATTGAGAATACTCCCAGTCCCGTCAGAGTGCATCGAGATGCTTTTTGACACACTAGCCGCATTCCTCAAGGACATCGCATCACATGTTGTCTGTGCGGCCTGTCCAAACCCCTCTCGTTTCCATGGATACCCATAGATGCACTTGTCTTTTGCTCAGCTTCGCCTACATGTTCCTCAGGCTGTGCTCCTCTTATGGAAAAGTGCCTTATTTAGTTAATAACCATATGGTTGTAGTTTGTTAGTATAAAAAAAAAAGCCACAATTTGAAGTAAATAAATGGGACTGTGCTCTTCAGACCAGTGAGGTGATATTCTGTTGCATTCTGCAGTGTTGTCAGGCCAAACCTTGACTTCTCCATCAGCCCTGCGCACAGCCTGCTCGTCACCCTCCAGTGCCACATGGTTTCACCTGCGGGTACAACGTAAAACTGCTTTGCCCACACCTTCATTTGACGCATACAGCCATGAACACATTCAGGTGCCGTAACGCCCACTAATATATTCAGTTTGGTGGCCCTTCTTTCCCATAAAGCTTTTTATTTTGTGCCTTGTTTCCTAGTGCTGCCTTCTAGTTTGTCTGAATATGTTTGAACCAATAAAAGTTTAATTATTGTTAACCAAATAAGAGTGTATCTGGATCTTCCATCTAGCACCAAGCACAACCTGAGGGTTCCTGTCTTTTTGAAAGCTTTGGGTTTTTCTGCTGTTCTCATGACAGGATGTTTCCAAGGTCACACTGAGGTTCTGCTTGCATTGCAGAAATCTTTTAGCTTTGCAGGAAGTGTGAGTGTGTCTACATTCTTGGACAAGATGTGCTGTTTTTGTGCAATGAACACTGTTATTCTATAGCCATTATGGTTTTCCAGTAGCAAAGAGTTTCAGAAGAGGATACTTCTGCAGTCGGTACACACTGTGCCGTTAAGGGAAACCTAAAAAAAAAAAAAAATGTGCGAGCACACACTGTTGTTTTTTCCAAGCTACCATCAACAAGAAGCAGCTTTTTTTTTTCTTCTTTTTTTTTTAACCCCACCACACACCAACCAACAAGGACAAAAAAACGCCTTAAAAATTCAGCACTCCCAGGTACCAAAGAACATAAACTGGTGGGGATGAAGAAGCTTTATGGAGGAATCAGGGGGTTCTGACATGCCCAGCTAACCAGATTTTCTGTGCCCAGTCATGCTGTGTAATTTGATATGGGAGCACAGAGAAATGATGCATTAGGTTTGCTCTCATACGCCAGCAGAGTCCATTTAGCCACACAGTCAGCTCTCAAGTCATGCCAAGAATACCAGAGCTGAATGCAGGCAGCAAGGAACAATACTAACCTAAGCAATCCCTTCTGCCATGACCCCGGGGGTCAGACTCTTCCTTTCTGTTTATACAAAAGATGGCATGAGAACACCTCTGCACGAAAATATTCTGTTTTCTTTCTCTTGTATTACTATTTTTAAAATTTAATGTTAGATTGGAAAACAAATTAAAAAAAAATGCAGGACATGTAGTGATTCCTACCATTAAAAAAAAATAAAAATTATATATATATATATATATATATATATATATATATATATATATATAAGGTGAGTGACTCAAGTAAACGAGTGAATAAATGTAATTGCCTCAACCACGCCAGAAATGTGTGGCTGCATCAGGAGTAAGATGACAGGAAGCCATCATTGTTGAATCTCTTATTTGAGCTGTGGTGATGAGAGCAAAATAGTAAAAGGCATCACAAAATAGTTCCTCTTCGTGCAGCGATTTAAACCGCATCAGCTTGTGTTCATTTTTTTTAGGTGTCCAACCAGCTGATAAAAGTATTTAATTAAAATTTGAGTTAGAATTCATAATGGAGTTTCCATACATTTATAGTACATACTACTGCCACCTAGTGGTGACAAAACACAACGTTATTGCTTTGGTTACCAAATAAGCTTTATTGAAATCTTTAAAATAGAAAAGAAATATATCAGAGACAACTATACACACTGTATCTATATAAGACCATAGCGATTTCACAATTCATTAAGGTAAATCACATTATCGTTATCTGAAAGGTAGTAAATACAACTCTTTTCCTTATTCCATTAATATATTGGTTTTAAAAAATACCAGAGTCCATCTTAACATGGGGGCAGGCTGGGGGGAAGCGAAAGAACATTCTGTGGTTCAAGCAGCAGTAGCATCAAAGCCTGCATGGTCTTGCAGAGACACTCATATCTCCCAGGAGATGTCATCTTCTTTTAAGTTGTTTCGAAACTTCTGTGCCTCTCTGAGAAGCTGCAGGTTGTTTTGTATTGGCCCTTCTTTTATTCCTTTCTGCTTCAACTTTACAGGAGAAGGAGCAGGAGGCCTGATAGCATTTTTACCTGCAACCTGTCCCTCGTCGCCTCTTTCTCCCTGCGTTAAATTCTGAATTGGTGCAGAAACAACAAAGGAAACTTCCTGTATCACATTATAAAGATAACAAATGTACTTGTGACCAGTAAAAGTCATTTTTTAGATCTATTACATATCGTTAGCCTAATAGCATAGTTGCCTAAATCATACTGTATTTGAAACTTTTTTTTTTTGGAAAACAAGAAAAAAGTATATTTTTTAGCAAGAACATTGGTATTTCTTATTTCTATTCTTAAAAATCTCTTAGGCAATTATGCTATTAGGCTAATGATATAAGTTTATGGCAGATTCAGGCCACTTGTGTGAAACTGTTTGACTCTAAAAGTATTAAAAATGAGAGTTGTATAGTGTAATAACATAAATATTGTGCTAAACACTAAAGTAAAAGTACTTCAGATTCCATCACAACACACTGTACCTTCTGCCAGTGTTTGCGGAGCTTTGTGATCTGAGCTCCCTTTTCTTCCATCCTGGTGACCAAGCTCTCCAGCTCCAATTTCAAGTATTCCCTCTCCTCACAATGTTGGGCCACATCTAACTGTCCTAGTAAATCCTGATGCTCGCTAAGACAAAAGAAATATATAAAAAATTACAAAATATCTGGAAATAAAACAAAAAGTCTGAAAAGGCTTACGCACAAACTCATCTGTCCGAGCTCATCCTGCAGAGCCAACAGCAGGTCAGAGAGCGAGTCCAGTGACTGATCTGCCTCTTTCAGATTACTGGCAGGCTTGGAAGAGAACTCTTCATGGAGGTTTTTCTTGATTCCCCCTGCAGGTCTGTGCAGAGCGCTCACTTGTTCACACAGCCAGGGCTGGTGATGCTTCATCATGTGGAGTATGCTTTGAACATTGGCGTGAACTGAATGGCTGGGGCTTGTAGACTGTAACAGATGGCAGATCACAGCCAATCAGGAGCAACAATTTCTAATAAAAAATGACTTATAATGCTCTTTTTACCTTTCCTGCAACAAAAGGCATTTTCCTGTGCTTCAGCCCACTTGGTAAAGCCACCTGACACTGCCAGGGGGACTTCTGAGATAGAAGAGAGCTAGAATCACCTTTACCTAGAAACCAACCGTCTTTGTGAAATAAAAGATTGTATTAAAAATAAAAATACTTTGGTAGTCTTTGGTGTCTGTGTCTTTTTCTCCTCTGTTGTAACTGATGCAGGCAAGTGGAGGTTCGTGTCCAGCTCCTTCTGCAGCTGTGAGAAAAGGTCAGTGCCCACATATATCATCCATAGAGATGCCTTTTATGGAAAATGAACTGCGATAGGAAACTTTGTTACAAAGTGAACACTGCACTGACCTGGTCTGCTTTCTCCTGCACAAGTAGACGTTCACATTCTTCCTTCAGTAGTTTATCTTCTAAGACAGCAAGTTTTGTCTGGAAGGGAAATTAGAATGAAACGATCCTGTTGCGTAGTCTTAATGTTTATACTAATCACGTGACAGGCTGAATCACCTCTGCCAGTGCTTGAGTTCTGCTCAGCTTGAAGTACTCGTTCTCAAGCCTTTCCAGCTTTTCGTGCTGTGATTTGGTGTCCGAGCTGCTTGGCTGCAGGTTCTGTAGTAAAGACTGTTGGGGTAAACATAGATTAAAATTAAAAAATATTATTCCTAAATCGGGGTGTATTTCTTTTAATGATATTTCATTTATATAGTTTCCAATCTACAATGACTTCGTATTTAATACCTAGGATTTACAACCTAGTTTTAAATAAAGATTTGTAAATGTAATTTCTTTTGGTTCGCAGACTCTTGAAATACCTGTTTCTCTATGACAGCCTTTCTCTCCTTGTTGCCATTTTCAACCATCTTCCTCATGTAGTTGAGCTGCTTCTCAAGAATCTTACATCGAGCCTCTAAAGATTGCAACTTTAAAGTATATTCTGTGAACATAAACAGCTGATTTAAACATCAAAACTTGTAATAACATGTAAGGAAATAATGGGGCCTGCAGCCTCAACCCCCTATCACCTTCACGATTGCTGCTATCAGGCCCAGGCTGGTTGGCTGTTGGTAGACCAGGTTTCACATGAGGTGATGAAACCTGTTGACGATTTTTCACATCATGGGACAACTGTTGGTAATTTGTCTCCGCTTGTTTCCTGTCCAGCTCCATCTGGTTGATTTTTCGCTGAAGGTTCTTCAGTGCATTGACGACAGCTGAGAGGAAATTAAAAATAAAGAGATGAAATTGGAAAACTATTCCCATAAGGTTACCGTTGTGTTAGTCTGAAAGTGACTTTTATACCTCTGCTATGAATGCTGTTTTTGCTGCTGGACGTCTGGGGGCTTCTGGTCTGCCGGTCCGTAATGAGTGAGTTTGCGGGTAACTCCAGATGTCCCGGCATGGGCGTTATCCTGTCAGGCGGTTGGTAATAGCTCCCAATGTAACTGTTCTTGGAGGGCGAATCCGGAATCTACCGATGTTTTTCAAAGGTTTAAATAATATGCAGATTATTAAAATCTTAACAACTTGAAGGGGAACAGCCTGTCGGTTCTTTTTTTTTTTTTTTAAACTGCATTCGATACATCAACCAGCAAATTGCGTACTGTGGATATTACGATCTGTGAGTCGAGTTCCACCGTGTACAATTGCCACATTTACTCATAGGCAACTGAAATGTAACAACTTGTATTTAAACGTAACACATGTGTGTTAAGGTGAATAAACAGCTGGTTATCAAAAAAAGAAGATTGGAGTTAAAACTAGCTAAACTCGCAGCTGACGGTTGATTAACAAATGTGTCTTTACCTGGGCTTCATGAGTCTCCATTTTGTCGCTAAGAAGAACCTTGCCGCTTCGAAACGATCATACCGTTGTCAATAATTAAATATTTTAAGAAACAGTTGTGCATAAATCTGTATAGCGATTCCGCTGTCAGTTCTAGACCTGCTCGGGTTGCAGGATCGAAGGTCCTGCGCTCTCAAATGACGTCACGTATTATGGTTGGCTACTGACTCTTGGTAACCTTGGAAACTGAGGCAACAGGAAGAAGCGATCGAAGGAGGGGCGTTGAACAGAAAACACCTGGCACGGCCAAAGTAACAATAAACACATACAGTTAGAGTTGTTCGTTACTTTTTTGGGCGTAATACGAATGGATGGATGAAACTTAAATTACTCTGTCCCTTGATCCTTTCGATG
The DNA here is from genome assembly GCA_016586285.1 of Arothron firmamentum. Lineage (NCBI taxonomy): Eukaryota > Metazoa > Chordata > Actinopteri > Tetraodontiformes > Tetraodontidae > Arothron > Arothron firmamentum. The sequence goes on along the minus strand of BJFM01001841.1, from coordinate 60,162 downwards.
AAAGGATAAACTTTGAACGATTTTTGTCCTTTAATGACCAAAGTTTGAATTTCGGATGACTGAATTATATTGTCTACCCACCGTCTGTCCACGGAGAGGACTGATGTACTAAGATCCTTTTAAAGGTTACAGATTACTTTATTTACTCTTAACAGGTTATTGATTTGCAGCTTTTATACTCATACAACTGCCAGGACTGACCAGTGCAGTTAGTGCTTTTTACTGACGTCAATATATAAAACAATGCCCATCTTTTAGAACTGCTATGAAAATATATTTTATGTTAATTCATTTACGAGCCAGCTCATATCTTTCTACATACATGCAACACGCATACTCCTTCTATGCAATGGCATGATAAAAAAAATAATAAAAAAAAATAATCTAACCCTCAAAGTGCACATCTATCTGGTACTGTATTATTTACATGATTTACATCCATCTACCCCACTTGGGGCGCGGGGGTCTGCTGGAGCCTATCCCAGCTGTCAAGGGGCGAGAGGCGGGGTACACCATGGCTAGGTCGCCAATTTATCACAATAAACATAACAAATATCCAAACCCTCGATTTGTAAATATTTCTAGACAATGGTTTGACGATGGGGGTGACGTCATCAGGAAGCGCAGGCCCCCGACCCATACCGGACTTTTTAAATTTTCCTTCTCTTTGCCGCTCTTCTCATATCGGCATAGGGTTAGGCCTGCGCGCCTATATTTAACGTATTTCAGATTGTCTCTTTTGGGCTTTTTCGATATAGTCTCTAGTGATATGCAAATGTGAGGAAAGTGAGCTAAATGTTCAAAAATTTTTGGCTGAAAAACAGATGCTGAACTTTTACATTCGGCACCCCATAGCATTGAAGACAATTTAGCGTTGTTTTTTTTTTTTTTACAAAGGTCATGTCTTCTTTTAAAAAAGTGACCATTTCCAGTCTTCTCAATGAACACTGGTTTTGACACGTAAAATAAACACTTTATGCAGCAAAATAGGAAGTTGGGAGCCTCACGTTGCCTTTTCCAAAGCAAATAATACGAGCAACTCTGTTTCTTACTAAGTAATCTAATTTTAAATGGAATTCTAGCAAAGTGCCTTATTTGCACAACAGCATGTAAATACCATGTCGCAAAAGCCAGCGCATCTGCAGTGACGGTGTGTGCAATATAAAATATGGTATATTGTTAATGCTCGTTTGTGTTTCAAATGGAACTTATACTGTACATCTCATGTTACATTCTGGAAAAACACATTTTCCCCATAAGCAGAATTCGATTCGTACTTCTTCAATGCTGACATTTATGCGTTTGCACTGTTTTTACCTAGTCTGATATCTTAGTATCTTATGTAAACATGAAATAGTTGTCATACAAAACATCGTATGGAAATTGGGACAAATACATAGAATTCCCTCATCCTTTCCCCCCCTCTTCTTTCTGATAAACAAGCCGTGGAGGGAGGGGCTACAGTCTATTATCTGAATGCCGGGAACCGTAGTTCGGTAGTTGCACAGTACAACGTGTAGTTCGACTAAAGAGACTTTAACTCCCATAAACCCTTCCCCACGAGCTTGGCAACCAATCGGTCCGTGCGGTAACACCCCGCCTTTTCATTGGACATTTGACTCTGTCAATCAATGTTTCCCTGACTGGTTACCTCCCACTCTTTCTACCTTGGGACGACTCGCCAGTGCAGCTAGAAGGATTCCCCTCTGCACGAGTTCCGCACTAAAGAATGTTAATAAAGTGAGTATTTTTAAATGACACTTTCTGTTTGTGGTCTACAGTTAAAGGTTTGATAGTGGGGATGTTGTTTTTGCCACCGTTTTCCTCCACTTCACTGGGTCTTTGTTAACTAGCTGCTTGAAGGCTTTGACACGAAAGGACGACAGGGGGAGATTGAATGGATCCACCAACTGGCTCATTGCGTTTTCATATATTTTTATTTTTAGCTATGTTTGTTTTCTCAAATAAAATAATGGCTAAAAAAATACCCAGTCGGAAGCCAAAGAAAACTATTTGTAATGTAGTTATGCTCCTATCTCGAGTCATTTATAAACGCTCAATCTAGAACTTATTATTGTATGTTGAATAAAACAACATTTGATCAGATTTAAAATACTTGTATTCTTCTCAGAACCCGATTATTACCGGTTTTGAGTATGAATCCATACTGATATCTGACAGTTAACAAAGGAGATGAGTATTTCCCATGAAGTTTTCTGATTAATAAGTTGTCGCCAATGTAATCAACTAGCAAGAGCTGAAATATGTTTCATTCTTTAGCGGTATTCATCTGCCTTTGACTGTATTTACATGACTACAGTTGATATTTTAGGTTGAATGCAGTGTTGGTAATATTGTATCATTTTAACATTTTGTTGTTATGTAGCCTGTGGTAAGACAGCAGAAGTGTTACATCAAAACATGGAAGTGCAGGAACAAGAGTCTCTGGGGAGATGGGATGGCTTGTGCAGCCGAGACGCCACCTCCAGAACTGAAACCATGGAGAACATACGGCAGGTGGTCATGAAGAAAATAGAGGCCATCAAGCCGATACCATCGGGAGCCTTGTCACCCTCAGCCATCGGAAGCCCTCCCAACAGCGACCTGAATGAAATCCTGGCTCATCTCCTCATGCTCTCTAAACGATGTCCCTTCGAAGATGTCCGGGCTCGAAGTGGTCAGCTTCTGCAGGCAGTCCAGGTAGGAGATTCACACGTTCTATGATGGAGCCATGAGCTTGTTGTTCTGTGTTGTGTTAAGCTCTTCCAGGCTTTCTATAAACACTAATGCTTATGGTATTGTTCTGCAGCCATCTGCTCCATTCCTCACCTCCTCATAAGGATTCAAAACATTGTGATCGAGGCAGTGAGCAGCGTCAGGTCCCACTGAATGTTGATAATCAGTGGATTATATTAAGACACCATGAATCCGTTGGCCCTTAATCACAATAAATGCCATAGCTTCATGGACACATAGAAAGATTCAATACCATACCAAGCTGGTCACTGAATTGCTACCAGAGAATATCACATCATGATGTTAAAGTGGCTTTGCTGTTTATAGTACATTTTTTTAATTTATTTATTTATTTAGAGGAAATGGACTCATTAATTCCTGTTTCCGGATGTGTTTTGGGGAGATGAAGATATCTGGTAGAAAGACACGAGAGAGGGAGAAAGCTGCTTTGTGGATTTAGCTGTGCACCACAGTACACACTGTCTGGTATTTTTGAATTATGCTAAGCTGCATCTGTACGAGCTCGCCAAAGGGTGCATTTATGAGCCCAGTGTAGCGGCTCATGTCTTCCTGGTCCTGCGGTTAAAGACTCGACTGGCACAACACAGACACACACGCACGCACGCACGCACACTTTTCTTACACTGTCAGGGATAAAGAGGGGCCAGAGGGGGCGAGGTTTGTGGCTTAGACAGACCTCTAATTCTCACTGATCTGTCGATTTAAGGCAAAATCTTTGAAACCACAGACAGTCCGTTCCTCGTGGCAACCGCCCTCCCAGTGCCCCGTCAATGAAGGCCTAAACACAGTTGTAATGCCCTCATGTCTGGTGTTAGACACAGTGATAGAATTAGTTTTAGTTTTTGTCTGGTACATTAATTTCTGGTTTCTAGCATTAGCTTGTGGTCGCTACAGTCAAACAGTGTGGTTAGTTGACTTTGACAAGTGCGTCTAAATATGCAGTGCATTGATGTATGCAAGTTATGATTCACAGACTTCATTAAAGGACAATCCTTCCTCGTGGCAAATCGCTCTGTGCATGTTTTTTTAAAAATGGCACCTTGTACATATGCGAGCTAAGTGAAACAAATAAACTCATGGTCTCAAAAGTCTGCAACATTTTCTTGCTGCACATTTCTTGCGTCCTGAGTTTAGATATTATAGGGTTGTTGTCAGAAATATGCTTCCATGTGAAAAGGATGGGGGGTTGGGCTTCCATAAGCTTCTGTTGCACAAGGGTCTTCTCAGGTGCACGTGCAAGGGTCAGAAAGTTCCCCAGGCAGGTTTACATGTGGTAAAATACTGTGAGCTATCACTGGCTCTTCCTGGGCCTTGATAACATGTGTTTTCTTGCTGAAATTTATTAATTTACTGTATGTATAAGACCAAATAGCAGTCATTGAACACAACCACACCACACCACACCACACACACACACACACACACACACACACACACACACACACACACACAGAGGCAAAAATTAACAGAGACAATGGTGTTTGTTCTGAGTCTATGAAAGGGTGGACTGGATCAGCGCTGTCTCACTCTGGTCACCATGTTCCCTCGCTGCATGAAAGGAGCCCAGTCCTGGGCGGCTGGACAAAGACAGAAGGGGAGGTTCTCCGTGTTATGTAATCTCTTTATTGTGTTGGCCTTCTGGTTTTTTTTTTTTAAAAGGATCGACCTGTTCTTGTGATTCCAAACTGGCACTGTGCAGATTCCAGAGGTGTTGCACGTGCCTTTGGGCCAACATGGAGGAGATGAAGTAATAACCAAATGAGTAAAAACCAAATGGCCGGAGCATCTCGTTCTCAAGCATGTAGTCTGCCGGTAATTCAGTCCAGTCCCTTTAGGCCTGAGTCACTTCTGCTGCTCAGCTGTAAAACTCAAGGATGGAATAAATGTGGTTGCAGCCATACAGGAATTCACTATCCAATCAAAATGTTCGTGTCAAAATGCAGATAAGCCTTTATGTACAGTTGCATGGTGCCGGTTTTTGCTCTCATGTTATCTTTTGACCCTTTGAGCTAAGGATTTTTTTTTTCTGGAAGATAAATTTCACAGTACACTCATCCTGGGTCTCGGTGGTTTCCTGAACCTAAAATTTCACATTATGTCATAGGTCCAACGACAGCTTTACTTGCAAACATTTACCATGCAGCGTTAAAACTATTTTTTTGTGATTAAGCCTCATCTGGTCCACGTTCAAATCGACTGGGCAACATTAAAGGCAGCATGTAGGCAGATCTCGTATTGCTTTTCTCAGAAATTAGAATCAAAGTCCATTTTCTGACCACGTGATTAGTTCAGAGAGCTCGTGAGTTTTTCTGCACACAGCCACAGCTGCACACACACTCCGCTTTTATTCAGTCCATGCTTGTGTTGGCATGCCCACGAGCACCGCTGTCTATGTCTGTATATTTGTTTCCAGACTTCCTGCATCCCCCCAGGTTGCCATGGCTCATTGCAAACACAGTTGGCACCTCTGGAGAGAGATCTATGCAAAACTGCTGGATTATGGGTAAGACGCACTTGAACAAGGTCAGACAAACTGCATATCAAGGGGTGGCGGTGGGGGCGGGGCTGTCGCTGCAGCAGCGGCAGGCAGTGGGTGACCTTTGGCACAGTAACGGTACAGCCCTCCATGGGCATGGTGGAAGTGGTAGAGGAATAAAGCTGTGGATTTACAGCTGCTGGCCAGCTGGGCACAGCGATGGGACAGTGCTGACAGGAGTTGGGGTGAGTGTGTGCCACTAAGATTTATGTCACACTTACTGCGTTCAACTTTTTGAGGCCCCATTGACAAAAAAATAGAAGTATGCATGTTTGTGGTGATCCCTATGTGTCATAAATATCACAGATGCAACAATAACCGTTTAATTTTACCATATACGTGTGGAGTTCTACACACATGAATCTCCCTGCCTGCACATCTGTCCTGTTACACATCCAGATCAGTCCACAGTGAAGCCCTGTGCTGTGTTTTGCTAACACCATTACATCCCTGTAACATGGCAGAAAATTCTATCCTACACTTCTAGGTTGATCCCGCACAATCAGATACCCCCACCTTTTATGTCGCTGGGTGCGGACTTGTGAATACTTTGGGGGGGGGGGGACTAGGTCAGCATCAATCCTGTTTCAAGGCTGAATAAAAGAATTGGAAAGCATAGTTTTCTTTTTTAGCCATTGTGGAAGCATTGGAGTCTCCTAAATTGTTCCTCACGAGTGTCGTCATTCTTCACTGTTTCACTAAAACTTAGGAAGGCACAGGGGAAAAGATGGGCCGACAGCAGGCGCAGGCTGTTTGCAGAGCCTGAGCAGTCGTCATGGCACCAGTGGTATGAGGTGCATTGGCGGGATGGGTCGGTTGACACTGTTGCTATCCAATTATTTCTAGGTATGGCATTCTAGCATTGAAAGGAAGGGGGCACAAGGGAGGCTGAAGTGTGGGAAGGACAACTGAGAATGTTAGAAAATGTGGTGTGAATGCAGCAAAGGCTGACTGACTTAATCATTTGATCGCAGGAGAGATGAAGATGTGGCAAAAACATGATTGTAACTTACACTGTCATCATTTTGGTATTTATTCAGCAGCCATCAGTGGAAAACTACTAGCACCCCGATTGTGAGAGTTGAAGCTCCGTCTGGATTAACACCAAAATAATTTGGTCCAAATCCAAAGAGAACAGCCTTTAGATCTCTCTCTCTCTCTGTCTCTCTCTCTCTCTCTCCATCAGAATAATGTCCCAAAAAGATTACACGATTCCTCCTTGTACAGTCATAATTAGATTATATTTCCTTTAGCCTATACATTAAGCACACGCTGCAAGACACAGCCTGTCTCACCCACACACCCCGAGACTTCTGAACAAGAAGTGGGGGAGGATAGAGAAAGATATTCAAGTACTGCAGCAGAAGGTGGGGAAAAAATAGCAAACTCCAGCTGAGACAAACGTGCTTGAAAATTAACACATCTATTTATCTCAGCCTGGGCTTTTAGTTGGGTGTGAAACAGCATCATTCTCCTCTTTGCTGTGCATTGCACAGACACATGATTTTGTTTGGTTTCCACTGTAAAGAGATCTGAGATTTGAGGCTGGTGGCATGGTGCTCTGGAGTAAGCCGTGGTTGCCATAAGGCGATATATTTATATCCTGCATATGGAATCACATTTAACAAATTATTCATAAAGCAGACTGGCTGCTTCTTCAGTTTCTATTTTTAAATTTCCCCCCAATACATCTTTTGTCAGATAGTGTTCAACCCTCCTTTTCTTTTGGTTAATTCTGCAAATTTAACAATTGTTTGTTTTACCTCTCATCCATCTGTACGCCTGAAAACTGTTCAGGTCCAATTGGCATTAATTAACTGTTGATGACAGCTATCCTCCTCTGAATCTGTTGTTTGCAGAAAATCAATGTGTGCCTTTTATCCTCTGACACTTTATTGGCCCACTTCAGCGCTAGCGCTTTCATCACTGGGCTGAAGAGGTGCAGTTGTCATGTTTGAACACAGGGCGGCGCTCTATACCATCCTGTTTCAGCCCTTTGCACAAAATGCTTGATGGGAATTTTCCATGTAATGGGCACACTGCATGCAATGATTTTTATGGTTTAAATTTTTCCTCTTGTCCAGGTCACTGGGTGTTCATCCTGTGTGTGTGTGTGTGTGTGTGTGTGTGTGTGTGTGTGAGAGAGAGAGAGAGAGACAGTGAGAGAGAGTTTTCTGTGTATTTATGTGTTGTCTCAGTGTGGGTTTCCATGCCTTTAGAGGTTTATATCAGTGAGCATGAGCATGCTGGATTTAGCAGCTTCTGCGGATCAGGTTGCGGAGCAGGAATAGTTGGGTTCGCAGTCCAGACCAAAGTCTAAAGGTGGCCCCCATTAGGGCTCAAAACCACAAAGGATCAACACCAGGCTTAAGCAGCATAAAAACACAAACAGAATATCAGGGACTCTTGTGCTTGCTCAGATCAGGTTGGATCCTGTCACTATTGAAATGCAGCTCAGTTTAAATCTGTAAAAACGATGCCATTCCTCAGCTTGCACTTTTCTGCAGGCTTTTCCCAGCATGTCCACTCTGCTGTTATTTCAGTATGCGTTGCATTGTTTTCGGGCCCAGTGCGGAGCTGCTGAGGGTATTGTGCTCTCATCTTGGGGGTATTGTCCCAGGCTGATGTATGTGTGCTTGTTTATGTTACTGGTCCGTTTGTCAGGACAGTTTTCAAAGGACGAGACCGTCCTCATTCTCACAGTCGTTCACCTTTGACCCTCAGCCAGACTAAAGACTGTGTGTGTGTGTGTGTGTGTGTGTGTGTGTGTGTGTGTGTGTGTGTGTGTGTGTGTGTGTGTGTGTGTGTGTGTGTGTGTGTGTGTGTGTTTTGGTTCAGGAAAATATATATTTCCTTTTGTATACCTTCTCAAATGCCACATAAATGCCTCACTAAACAAGAAAGAGAGTGTTTTCTTTAAGTTTAAGTCTCTAAACTGTCATTGTTATGAGGTAATTGTTGCACATTTGACCAAGAGGATGTGAGTCCCTGCAGTCAGCTGTAGTGACGATGTGTCAGTAGGTCTTCCCGCTAAAATAATCTGATTCCAGAAAAACAAGTCAGTAAAGTAAATGTTTACTACTCACACAAGATGCTATTAAAGGAGCTGGTAGGTAATGTATGGTACTGTCATAAACTAACAGCTGTGTGTGTGTGTGTGTGTGTGTGTGTGTGTGTGTGTGTGTGTGTGTGTGTGTGTGTGTGTGTGTGTGTGTGTGTGTGTGTGTGTGTGTGTGTGTGTGTTTGTTTGTTTGTTTGTGTGTGTTTGTGTGTTGGGGGGTTGGGGGGTTCTTGTACAGGCGACTGACTCGCGGTACCAAAATACTTATTCTACTAGCAAAGTGAGGACACTTTGGCTGGTCCTCACAACGACTTTGTTTTGAGGTTGGGCTCAGACAGGTTCTGGGTTAGGGGGTTAGTTGTGATGGTCAGGGTTAGGGTAAAGACCTGGGTCATAGATTATGCCTATGAAAGTCCTCACAAAGATAGAAGTAGAAGCTTGAGTGCGTGCACGTATGTGCATCCACCCTGCAAGATATCCACAGATATCCGCGATGGATTAGGACATGATGTGGGCTAACTTTGTCTCCTCCACATTCTGTGCTGGAACATGCAGTGCTAGTTCCCGACCGGTAGGAGCGTAAACAACCCCGCTTTCTCGCTCTGCCACTGTGAGCTGAAGTTTCCGTTCTTTATACAGTCATGAACTTTAAAACTGTTGAACTGTTTAAAAAAAAAAGGGGAACATCAGCATTTCCTCTTTGGCACGTGAGGTTTCTTTTAGACGCTGGCATGTGAGCGGCTGTCATGAGCACATTCACATATACTGTAGCAGCTATGCACGCTTCATTTTTGCTTAGGTTAGCACAAATGCACAGACTGTCAAATGTAGACAAATACATATTGACAGGATCCAGTTGTGTGTGTGTGTGTGTGTGTGTGTGTGTGTGTGTGTGTGTGTGTGTGTGTGTGGTGGGGGGAGGGGGGTTAAGGTACAAAATAGTTCAATTTTAGGCAAGTCCAAATGACAGGTCAGTACAAAAGTGAGGAACTGATGCAAAATTTTGATATCTTCCCTTAATCACATTTTATCTCTGGTTGCTGTTGAGTTGCAAACAAAAACAAACTGTTGTCCTAACTTAACAGTTAAACGTCTTATCTTGTTTTTCTGCAAGTCATAGATTATATTTGCAAACACAGCATTCATATCTGATTCATACGTTGTTGCCTTATTAAGGGAAGACATGCCTTGGCAGAAAATGACTTTATGACAGTAGTGACCGAGTTCCAACTGTGGTAGCCTGAGGTAAGCGGTGATACGCTCTTGCTCAATACTTGCAACTGACGAGACTATTCGAAGTATAAACTGTGGAGGCCAAAGCTCGTATTTGACAGAGAGCTAAACGTGTTCAAGTATTTGGAAACAATGTAATCTTAACTGGCAAGACAGAGAAAACAAGTGGCTGAAAAAGGGGTTCGATGAATGCTGGAAAGAAAGATCAATAGAAAAGATTTAGGTAGATGAGAGACAGAAAAAAATATGCAGTGTAAAGAATATATTTAAATGATAAGCTTGAGCACTGATGGAAAAACAAGGCTCTTGTGGGGGGAATTCTGGGCTGTTTTTTTTATTTTTTTTATAGATTTCGTGCAGCAATAGAAGAGGCCGAGCATGACAGGACTCCAGAGAAAACAGACGCATCTAGACCATGAAGAGATCGATTGTGAGTCAGACAACAAAAACATCTCCGTTTAGTTGCCTGGCAAATAATTCTGCCAGGCAAAATAATTAGCCTGGCAGATTGCCTCACCTGGTTTGTCTTTCCGTAGAATTCTGATCATGCTGTAGTTAAAAACTATGTATAAAGGTTGGCAACCAACCAACACAGAATAAACAAGCCTTGAGTCACACAGTCAGCTCATTTTTTAGATCCCTCCTTCTTTTTCACAAGTAGAAATAACAGCCTGGTGAATGTGTTAAAGTTCCACACTGATATCAGCCTTGTCAGGCTTCCAAACCTGATCTCAGGCATGGAGAAGAATTATTCTACAGGCAGGGTGCTCTCCCAGGGGAACATCAGGGGTCCATTAACCCCCTTACCGTCACTTGCTGTCACCATGCAAGGCCGGGGACCCTTGTCAGATGAGTCAGATTTTGTACGACATTTACCACAGCCGTGCCCAGCCAGAGAGCCCAGATCCAAATAACAAACAGCTGCAGTGGTCATCGTGAGGGTCAGATTTCAGAAAATATCTTTGCGGAAAGTTCCTGCGATCCAATCTGTTGAATGGATCCAAGTTCCAGTGAGAAGAGACATGTTGAACAACAGTGACAAAGCTGTTTTGGAAGCTTTTTTTCCTGTGTTAACCTGTTTCTTTGGTCATAATTAGTTGAAAAAAACCCTCAACTGTTCCAGCTAAAAAGCCTGGTAATATTGTTATTGGAGACAGCAGGCAGGGAAAAAAGGAAAGGTTGAAAGACCAGTCGATTGAACCAGAGGGCTTCTGTGAAATACCACAAGTGCCTGGATGGCTGTGAAATCAGGTGTGTGAAGACTTCCATCCAGCACTTCATCTCATCACTCTAAATTTGACCCTGTTGAGAAACGAAAGAGGTGGTGAGAATGGTGTCGTGTTGTTCAAAAACAACATTGATAATACAGGACCCACAACCCTGCTACATAAATTATAGGATAGAAAGGGAATGAGTGAAGAAAACAAGCCTGTGAAAGTTTTCCTTCTGCAGATTACTTGAATGTTTGGCCTGTAGGTTGCTGCCAACATTGTTAGAAAAAAAAAAGGAAAAAAAAAATCATAATCTCCCCTTTTACTGTTATATTTTGCTGCAGGTTTTTGTTGACGTTCATGTCGGATGTGTGAGATAATCTCGGCTTTGGCAGGTGCCCTGTTTGTGCTGGTCAGAGGTCCTTTGACAGCTCCCTGCCCGACCACTTATATTCAGAAGCTGTGGACTGTGTGTGGGGGGAGGAATGGTGTTTACGTGCAGGAAACAAAGTGTGGCCTGTGTGTCTTATGAGGAGCGAGAGCGACGGAGAGGCACAGACAGAGATAAACAGCATGTGAAAGTTCCTCTGTGCATATGTGTGCATATGTGTGGATGTGCACCCAGGCTGCACATACACATCGGTGAGGTCCAAATTAGCTTTCCAGCTAATTGTTAGGGGGCACACAAAGCTCATTGATGCATGACTGGACCTCCTCTTTATCCATCCATCCATCCCTCCATCACAGCGAAGGAACGGGGGAAAAAAACAAAGTTGCAAAACAACAACTGTCGTTAACAGAAGGAGAGACGGCTGCTCCCATCGGCTGCTGCCATTGGCCCAGATGCGAGGCTGCAGAGGGCTGTGATTGGCTGAGAGGACACACCTCTAGAATCTGTTGTGCAGCCAGAAAGCAAAGGGTGGGGGTTTAGATGGGCCCTGATTGCGAAGTACTTTGAGGGGGAAGTATTTGATTGTACAGAAGCACAATGGAGGACATTTGGAAGGAGGAGATACGTACTGTTACTGGAGCCTGTTCTAAACTTTCTAGGAAAATGGGATGTTTACTTGTGGGAACTAGCTACTCCTCCCAGAAAGTTAACTTCTATATGTCAAGCAAACATCTTTATCTCTGGCAATCATAGTCGATATCTTTTTGTGTCTAAACCTGCCACTGCATGCTGTAGGGGAGCTTGTTTACCCCGAAGGGCAGCTCTCTCACCTGCCTTTTTTATATTAGACATAGCTCCATCTGATTGGGGATGCGAACACATATGTCACTATGTGTGACTCAAGGGGAAGAGGGATCCCTTTTGGAAGTTTAGGCTTCCAACCAGTTTTTATATGCAGTTTAGATTGAGTAGAGGGTGCTTTTACAAGTCCGAGGATATGTGCTAGTTATGAAAGCCGAGCCGAATTTGGTGACATTCGCTGTTGTTTATCGTCTCATTTTTTATCAGCGTTATGTGACAGTTGGCTCTGACGCAGCCAGTAAGCCACCCCTCATCCATCCTGAGGAAGGGGATAGAGTTACTCAAAGCTTACTCTTGAACATCCAGTCCTCTCACGTCATGTGACAAGACTCGAGGGGAAGTGTCTCAGATCTACTACAAGGTGCATGTTTACGTATCTCCAGGCCTTGTACGCCGCCACGCCTCTTTACTCCTGACACGTTTGTTTGTCTTGCCTCTTGGAGTTGGTGTTTTTCTCAAATCGGCTCGCTTGTTGACGCTCAGGCTGCCAGAACACAGCCTTCCTTATTCCCCTTCTCTCTGCGCAAACAGAGTGAGGGTTGACAGAAAATAGGAGAAGAACCTGCTGACATTTGAAACAAATAGCCTGTTGATGGATTGAGCTGCTGTATGAGGCTCTAATAGTTTTGGGCATGTAACTCATCCAGGGGCGCTGAGCTCACAGCATGTTTGTGTGCTTGTGAGCTTGTTTGCAGAACCCATTACTCAAAGATCCTACGCTGTGCTTTATATTCATGCCAATTAACCATAATTTACAATAATCAAGGCAACTCGCTTGGCTTTTTATAGGAACTCACAAACACCTCAGCACACATCCTTTCATGAGGTATATTCTCTTTGTTTTATTTGCTGTTTTGATAGAGGGAAGCTAAGAATCCCTAAATTAAAGTCATTTTGTTACATTACGTGTCCGGCCTGTAAACACAAAGGCAGCTGCACATTAGCACGTGTGATACTGGCATGTGTCACATATAATGTACAACAAATACTGAGCTTTATTGTTGACTTTGCTTTCTCTTCTTTGCTCATGATGGATGACGTTGCGGAGCGATTCTGCCTTATTGTGTCGGTTTTGCTGACAAAGGCTTGGAGATTGTTCTCCACTTGGAAAATATTCTCCCACAAAATTAATATGCGAAACTCTGCTCCAAGCAGCACATTCTGTGTCCCCAGCTTTTAATAACTGCAAAGAAAATTCTGATTTAATCCATAGTAATCATTTTAAGACGGAACTACAGAAGCGGCTTCCTGATAGGAGTGGGCAATTGTTGACTTTGGCTGCAGAAAAGAGAACCAGTGCTGCAGAATTTTATCAGCTCGAGCTAGTTAATCAACAGTAATCTCATTCGTGGATTTGAAACTTTTTCTTCCACTGATTCGCTCTGAATCCCTCATTTGGAAATGGGAATCTTGCAAGATGTGCCACTGGTTCTGACTGTTAGCCCCGCCAGCGGATTGTGAAAGCAGTGAGAGCGACAATCATCACAATGATCAATGTTAGTCGTCCAAAACAGTCTACATTTATGAAATACAGATCTAAATTAACTACCAACACATGCACAAATAAGACCTTTAAACTAAATATGACGAATCTAACATTAAAACATTTCTTTGCTCCAGGACTTCATCAGGTGTTTTGAAAACATGATAATGGGCAAATGATGTCAGTCGTGTGTTACTCGGGTTATTTTTCTCCAGCTGCTCGTCACTCTTGCAGTGTGTTGTTCAGAAATACATGCACAGACATGTTCTGCTTGGATATTGCGTAATTCCTGTTGTGTTCTTGACAGTCAATCTCATGGCAACAAAATTTAAACAAATAGGCACAAGGACTTTTACATGTCCAAAACCCATGAAGTTACATAGTCGTCGTGTACCTGAAGATGTGCACAGCTCACACAAAACGCTGTTTTTCCCCTATTATTTGTTCATAAAGGATTGGGTTTAATGCAGGTGGGTGAACATTCCTGCTGTGTGTGCCAAACGTTGACCCGGCCTCTCTGAGTTGAAAGGTGACCTGACACTGTGGTAGGCACAGGTCAGAGTTACACAGTGATAAAACTGACACCGAGCTGCACACGTATGTGAATGATCCTCTGAGCTATTCTTGAATCTGCAGCGTCTCATGCTTGTGTGAAATGTGCAGATCCATACCATATACCTGTGACGGGGCAGGGCTGAGCAGGCATGGGGAAATGATAATGTATGACTGTCTAGTGTCTTTTGTCCGGAGTCTTTACTGGTTTAGGCCAGTTGCTGTCCTCGGTGGCGGATGGCTGGGGCTTGTGTTTTAAAGTGAACTTCAACGTTTTAGCAGGTGCAGCAGCCAGACTCCATCAACTCACATTCTCCTGCAGAGAAAAGAGAGGCAGACGGCTAACCACAACAGCATGGTCAGACAGTTGCTTGAATGAATGAAGTCAGAATGAGAGGAGAGAATTGATTTGAGAAGGTAAACTGTTGAAAGAGCTGGCAGGGAGTCTGGAGCAAAGCGAGGCTTCGGGTGCCCTCGCTCCACACAGGAAGATGGGTCAGCGGGAGGCTGTCTGAGCCTTCGGGCGGAGGGTTTTCTGAAGTTTGAACAGCCTTGTGTCTCAGAGCTCCTGTAGCCCACAGTTACATACTGGATGTTGAGATAAATAAAGAAACTATGCCCCTTCAGTTCTTGTACCAGAGGCTCCTTCTGATGTGACTTCACACAAACAATGTCGATGGTTTCTGGAAAGTCTATCTGACATTTACGCAGATGCCAAATCCTCATTCTTTTGATTTTTGTTGGTGCTTCGAGACCAAACCAGCCTCGCAAGGAGTTTAGCTTTACCTTTTAGATTTTTTTCATATCCATAACAACATACTTGCAGGAGGGAAACACTTTTCCTGTGCAGCAAGTTATTTCAAATCGCTGATTTCTGACATATGAAGCCAAGATCGCGATGCACACGCACATCTTATGTGTGTCTTATTTCACGTGTCCTCCTCAAATAGACACTGTCATTTCCATTCAAGCACGTGCACACATAGGCACAAAACATGTTCCCAGGCCAGCTCTCTGACAATGACTAAGGTTGGCTTGTTATTGTAGGCAGCCGGCTGAGGGTTTTCCTGTCTAAACAGCCCAAATGCTGAGGTAGCAGAGTTGTGACACAGACACACACACACACACAGACACACACACAGACACACACACAGACACACACACACACACACACACACACACACAGACACACACACACACACACACACAGAGTGAGCAAGGTAGGGAGCCCAGGAGCGAATCCTCTGGCTGGTCCAACACAGAGGGTGTCATTCTTCTCTTGTGTTGTTGATACAGTCAGACCTCCACACTGATGTGCACACATGAGGTTAGGTGCACAAAGTCACATTTATTGACATGCAAATACACAAGCTTCCAAAGGTGACCGCCGGCTGGGAATGTCTCAGAGGACAGTGATTCCATGTCCTCTGTCCTCCCAGTGTCTTTTAAAAACTAAAGATTCACATCACAGAACCCTTTCAAAGTGATTTTCTTTTATTTTGAACCAACTATCAGGAATGAAAGTGTTGCAAAAGTGTTGCAACATTATACATTTGTGCTAAAAGCCATCATTCCCTGCCAATATTAAATAATGTGTTATATCTGTTCCAGCACCTAAACTGTGAAGGTAAAAGTTTGGAACAAGACCATGTGTTTCGATGTTCCGTTTGATTTAAACAGTTGTAACTGAAAGATCCTGCTGGATGTTGTGACTTCGTTGTAGACAGAAAATAGCTGAATGCTTTATTTGTGATGCAGTTCAGATGGTTGCTTATTGACTAGCTCATCAGTAAAAGCGGTGCCAAATATCAACACTGGGTATGTTAGATTACACGTCATGTAGGCGTTCCCTCGATATCACTGCCGGCAGCTGGTATGAGCTACAGGCCCCGGGTTAGACGGCCTGAGGTCCAAAGCAGCTGAGTGTCATGTGACCACACACACACACACACACACACACACACACACACACACACACACACACACACACACACACACACACACACACACACACACACACACACACACACACACACAACCTCTTCACAACTCTTCAGTGTTATATAACCCCAGGAGTAAGTGTGGCTACTCTGGGGGGGTTGTGGATCCATGATGTTTACTCCGGTGTGACATTCTGGAATGGATGAAAATATTTCCCTCTTAAACTCTCCTGCTTCTTTAAACACGTGCTTTTGAGCAGCAGTTGGACACCAGTGTCGCCTTCAAACCCACGGTCAAGTTGCAAAGACATTGGTAAAATCACCTCAACCTTACATTCTTCTGACATTAATCGTCAGTGCAAAACAAACCATCGTTCAGCTGCAGTGAAGTGTCGAGATTAGAACTGTTGCATAAGTGTTGCAAAACGGCAGTCACACATGCACAACATGTACAGAAAACAGCCCTGGTTCCATGCCCAGCAGTCCAGTTGACATGACGGTGTGAAGTATTCTGAGCTTTATGTCCGTAATGTGTTTGTCGTTTTAAAATAAAACCAACTCGTCAGACTCATCTCCGACGGTGTGACACAGTGGAATCGCTGGTGACAGTGAAGTGATGCACCCACACTTGTAAGCAAACACAGGACAAGCTTTGTCCTGATGGGACATGGTGAAACGGAGGAGAATGAGGAATATGGGGAGCAGCTATGTAACATGGCCATTAACATGCCTATGAGAAACAGCAGTCTTGCATACATCTCTCTCTCTCTCTCTCTCTCTCTCTCTCTCTCTCTCTCTCGCTCTCTCTCGCTCTCTCTCGCTCTCTCTCTCTCTTTCTCTCTCTCTTTCTCTCGTTTTGACCTTGTGTTCTCTGTCAACATGTATTGTGCACTGGCAGGTTTTTCTCTAATCTGTTAGATGAATCTGTTACACCCAAGGCCTTGTGTTTAGGCTCTGACCATTATGTAATATTCTGTGTCAGACCCAGTTATGTATTGCAGAACATTTTCTGTACTAACTTGAGTTATTTAATATGGAGTACCATTAGGTCGGAATCAGGTCAGCCGATTGTTTCGGCAATATTCTGTCTTTAATAGCATGTCCGCGCTGCGCAAAGACCTGCATGACTTTCACACCATCCTGCATGGAAAGTTTCAAGGAACTCTGAATAAAAGGTTTGACTTTACTGCTGATTTTTGAAATAAAAAAACCCCACAAAAACAATCATGCCATTAAAACAATGTTAATCCCATTTTTCTGCAGTGTCAACTGTTGTCAAATTTCTATCAGCCGCCAGAAACTACAGCTCTTAAATAAATAAAGAACTTTAAATCTAACAACACTCACATGGAGACACCCCATGAAATAGACTTGAGTAAACTCGATAGCCTAGCAACAAGGTAATAAAGACCCAACATGCCTTTTGCTGTAATCATTTCTTAATTTGAATCTATGGTGTTTTTAATACCTTAATATTTATTTTTTATATTATATCTATTTATATTTTACTCCTGCAATGTAATAACAGGCTTGGGGTTCTATTATTGTATCTACAATTTGTTAAATACTTTGTATGTTTTCCTTCTTAAATCTCATTTATTGAATAATATTCTTTTAGACTGAACTTTGATTATCTAACAAAAACGACTGATTGATTTGAAAAGCTAACAAAGATCACGACTGTGCAGATGCTAGTAGTCTAATCAAATCATGGTGTTCAGGCTCATAAAGCCCCAATTCTCTGAACGGATGAGTGTTTGTCCTGTCCTCTTGTCCTGGCTCCTTCCTTTTCAGATCCAGGGGTGTGTTCCGTTTCCTTCCTGTGCTGCCCCAATCTCGCTCAGGCTTCCTTCATGTCTTCCAGTTTTGTGAAACTATTGTGTAGCAGCTGTGTTTGTGCGGCAGTCTCCACAAAAACGTGCTAGCTTGAAGGTGTTGGAGGGAGCTCCTGAAAATTGGGACAATTCCCTGCTGCGTTTGGATGTGACCTTCGACCTGTGTCCACAAACACTCCTGACATCTCTGAGGTCAGAGGCAGATAAGAAAAGACACAGAGTAACTTTCCCACACAGTGATGTCATGCTTGTGAAAATTCTGTCACACAGCAGCTTTTTTCTAGAGCGTTAGAATGTTTTTCTGCCTATCTTAGGTTCTTTGGTATCATTATTTACTCCATCTGACCAGACTTTGTCCTCTTTCACTGATACTCTACATTTCAGGAGGACATCATAGCTGCAAAAACAAGACATGAGCTTTGAGGGAGTCTTGTGACTTCTTCAGATGCCAGCATTGTGGGTGCAGTGATGGAAAGAGGCCACCAGGGGACATTTATTCTCCCTGGGGTCATTCAGGAGCAGCTTCAGCAATGCCCTGAGGAAACTGGTAGTCAACAAAGCCACACACAACTCATTTAAACCTGTCCACCCAAAGGACGAACAGCTGGGAAGTGGTTCATGCCTGGAGCAGAATTATGGTTTGTTAAAGTGTGTTTCTCTAAAAATGGCAGAGTTCCCTGCTTCTCCCTGCCTGCCTTCAGCAAGTGGACATGAGAAAACATCTTAAGTGTCTCCTCGAACCAGTCGGACTGAAGTGCGACCCCTCTGTGGAAACCTCTCTTGCATGTCTCCCGTCGGGCAGTGTTTTCCTATGTGTATGTGACTGCCATAGAAACCTGATTGGTGCTTTGGGAACATGAGTGTGTATACACACAAACACATGCTTAGACAGATAGAATCATTTTAATGGCACGACTGTTATCTTACATGCCACAGCTGACTGAGCAGCCTCGGTTCCTGCGAGATCACCATTAGAGGTTATTTTTCATCTCCAAGGTGGCTCTTTGTCAGCTTTCTTTTTGCTAGAGGCCACGTTTGTTGTCTTCGCTACTCACGCTGTGACTATGTCAAAATAAATTAGATTAACAAGTACACACATACACAAAGGCAGCAAAGTATCAGTCTCTCTGTCGATTCATCTCTTTTTACGGTCATGTTTGGATGTGATGGCAAGTCCTCCAGCCAATCACCCTCCTCAGGTAGAATAAGTATTGTTTTTGTTGATTGTATTAACACTTAATCAATTCTTGGGGGGGGGGGGTCCTTCACTCTTCATGTGGACCGTTTTCCTGGCTGCTGCTATGCTGATCAATCATAGAGGCCTCTGGTTTGGAGCCTTTGTTTTTATTTTCATAGTGCGGCTAAATTTGTCGGGGTTGAAGTTGCAGCATGTGTTGCTCTGAGGGAGGTGTGCTATTTGTCAAACTGAAGTTGTGTCTACAGGGAGCCCAGAGGGGGGAAAAATGCAGCGTGGTATATAGGTTAACCCCCACCCCTGCTCTGTTTGTCTGTGTTTCTCTTGCTCTCTGCCCCCCCTCTCTCTTTCTCTCATTCTGTTTAACCCTCTCCTTTCCATCCGAAAAAAGTCATTTTGAGTCGTAATGAAGGGAAATACCTAGCAGGGGGTTAAAAAAGAGAGTTTTTAGTTAAAACATGGAAGGAGATATGTTAGTTTTCCCAAATTCAGTCCCTGACTTTTTAGGAATCCAAACCCAGTTCTTAGAAAGCCTGCGTATAGAGGGAACAGGGGGAAAAAAGCAACGAGTGGTTTTTGTCCAGTCTTGTATAAGAACACTTGAACACCCCAAACAAGGCATGCAAGTAGCTACACTAGAAAGTGCACACACGCCAGAGGGCCCTGCTTCTGACTGAAATGACTAATGCCTCTGAGAGCAGGCACGCTGAGAATTTCAGTACATCCGCATTTCTCCGCTCTTTGGAAGACAACAAAAATATCGAGGTGCATTGTTTTGGACTCCAGGATGACTTAAACAGATTAAGAGGGCAGAGCGGGGGGATGATTGTATCACCTAGTGGCTTTAAGTCATTGAGACATGAATTGTCCAGGTATATCACGTAGACCCAATCATTTTCATTGTTACCTTTCTCTGCTCACCTGACTCTCATTGTTCCACGCTCTCTTGCTTGACCTCTACCCTGGGTGGCTCTGCCCTCCACTGCCTTGTCTGATAAACTGGTTTTGCCTTGTCTCTTTACACGCAGACATTCCATTTGTTTCGTGCCATTTGGCTTTGCTTTCACATGTTACATGTTGTTGTTTTGTTTCTCTTTTACATAAGCACTCACATGTCTATCCCACAGCCTTTATTTTTGAAAGATGACTCTTGTTATGGGTTCAGCCGCCCCGAAACATGCTGCTTGACATGCGACAGAAAACAGAGCAGGGAGAAATACAGGAAGGTTGTTTTTTCCTCTCCCTCTATCAACAACCACTGAGATGTGCAAAAAATACAAAGTTTGTGCAGCATATACACAGCTCTCTCTCTCTCTCTCTCTCTCTCTCTCTCTCTCTC
>BJFM01001841.1:13686-31733 GCA_016586285.1 Arothron firmamentum | reverse complement strand
CCCCCAAAAAAAAAGTGCACCATGAAGCTGGTAGTGGGGGGAGCATGCATTGCTGTGTACGCTGAATGCATGCATCACAGCCACATTTCACAATCCACGACTGCAGATAATCTTCCAGGCTGGTCTTTCGTGCCATTGATAAAAGCAAAAGGATTTAATCTTTTAATTGATTAATGCTGCTATTTAGCACACAGAGTACCGCGTGATACCCAGTAAAATCAATCATGATCAATGGCAGTGGGGAACAAAAGAAAGAAGTGGTGTTTTCTTGTTTCTGCTCACGTTTAGGACTCTGCCCTCCCTCTCTCCCTTTGGCCGCACGCTTAGCCCCGCCCCCCACGTGTTCGTCCCGTCGCCATTGGCTGGTGGGAGGGCTGTTTTTGAAAGGCGTATGGTCGCTGCGCACGTCAATCACACAAGGTCCGACTTATTTACCGAATGTATGAGCGAGGTAGGACGGTATTCTGCTGCAGGGCTACAACAGCTGACTGCCGAGCACTTTGCCCACTGCCTCAAGGAACAAAGACGGAGGAGGACGGCCATTAGGAATCGGTTTTTAATTTTTTTCTTCACAATTTAGAAGTGACGTGCAGCGAAGGCTCGAGATGAGGCACGCGGTGGCTCCGCCGGAAAACGTAGAAAATAATTCTTTATCGATGACAAGCCTGTTAAAGATATGCTCCCATTGTGAACGGCTTAGCAAAAAGGTAAGACAACGGCATCGTAGAGCATGTGGAATTAAATGTCTCTCAGTTCGTCGTTTTTGAAAAGGGTCACTTCGAAGTTTGGTCAGTGAAAATGTCGCATTATTGATGCTACTGTGCGGCGGTGTTGCGTTCGAGGCGAGCTGCAGTGCAGCCTTTTGTGCGAGCTTGTTTGCGACAGCAGAACAAAAAAACTGCCCCTGACGCTGCACTGTCTGATTGCCATTGAATAAACGTTACAGAAATTAGTGCAATGAAGAAAAACAAAAAAAACAAACACTTGACAAGTCGTGTTTTTAGGTATTTGAGAATGACTTTTGACCATCATTCATTCATCCTCTCACTGGGAAGTTGGACATGTCTCGACAAGCAGCGGAAAGTTACCGGACACAAGAGGCGACCAGAGCTTCAAATTGTGTTTTTATTTAGGGTTTAATTGCTTTTTTACTCCCGGTTTTTTGTATCCCACTTTTCACGTTTAGTAACGGGACCCTTTTTCTACTGAAGATTTGCTGCTGTATTATCTCACAACAGCAGGGCCATTAAATTAATAAATTATAATTCTTATTTTGTTTGTTTTTTGTCTTGCAGGATTTGGGAATTAGGATCCCAAGACCCCTGGGTAACGGCCCAAGCAGATTTATCCCTGAAAAAGAGGTATGACAGTCTGTAATCGCCTTAGATGTGTTTAAACTAAAACAGCAGCTGTGGTGCTGATGGAATATAACAGTTTACTTTTTTTTTTCTTTTAGATTCTAAAAGTTAATAAAGTGGCTGACAGGACGCAGTCGATATTTGAGGATGCATTTTCAATGCTCGGTCGTCTGGACAACATTTCCGTGGTGATGGGATTCCACCCGCACTACCTGGAGAGCTTTCTCCGGACACAGCACTACCTGCTGCAGATGGACGGGCCCCTGTCTTTGCACTACCGACACTACATTGGCATTATGGTACTTTCACGCGACTGCCGCCTTTTTTTCTTCTTCTTCTTCTTTTTTCTCTTTAACCCGTGTCTCTGTTGGGGTCAACACCTCTGCTTCCTCTGACTCTGCAGGCAGCAGCTCGACACCAGTGTTCCTATTTGGTCAACCTGCATGTAAACGACTTCCTCCAGGTCGGGGGTGATCCAAAGTGGTTAAATGGCTTGGACGAAGCCCCGCGAAAGTTGCAGCAGCTCGGGGAGCTCAACAAAATCCTGGCCCACAGACCTTGGCTCCTCACCAAGGAACATATGGAGGTGAGAGGCTGGGTAGCGTCTGAGGGCTGAGGTGGTCTCACGTGGTCGGTGGAGAGCAGTGGGACGTGTTTGAGTCTCGCGCCAGCAGTGATGTCGGTGTTCTTTGCTCCTTCTCAGACTAAAAAATGTTTTGCATATTTTTTCAGCAACTTCTGAAGGCTGAGGAGCACAGCTGGTCCCTGGCAGAGGTCATCCACGCCGTCGTCCTTCTCACACACTACCACTCCCTCGCCTCCTTCACGTTCGGCTGCGGCATCATGCCTGAGATCCACAGCGACGGCGGGCACACGTTCCGACCTCCCTCCCTCAGCCAGTACTGCGTCTGTGACATCGCCAATGGCAACGGCCACGCTTATCACCATGACGATCTGCTAGGCAACCAGGTGAGCTGAAAAACTGCGTGTTTGTCAGCTAGTGTGTCGATGGCGGCGTTCTGATCTTGCGTACCTTTGTTTTTGCGAAGGAGATGTGTGGGGAGGTGGAGGTGCTGATGGAGCGCATGAAGCAGCTGCAGGAGTGCCGAGATGACGAGGAGGCCAGTCAGGAGGAGATGGCAACTCGCTTCGAGAGGGAGAAAACCGAGAGCATGCTAGTGGTCACAGCCGAGGACGAGGAGAGCGCCCCCTCCAGAGACATCTCCAGGCACTTTGAGGACCCCAGCTACGGCTACACGGAGTTCTCCAGGAGGGGGGAGCAGGTGCCCACCTTCAGAGCGCAGGTGCAGATCAGCTACAGCAAGCAGGTGGATCACTCCTCCCTGTCACAGTCATTCACGTTGTGGCTTTTAAATCCGCAGGACTACAGCTGGGAGGATCACGGCTTCTCCCTGGTCAACCGACTGTACCCCGATGTCGGACAGATGCTGGACGAGAAGTTTCAGTTGGCTTACAATCTCACCTACAACACCATGGCAACGCACAAAGACGTGGACACCAGCATGTTGCGCCGAGCCATCTGGAACTACATCCACTGCATGTTCGGCATCAGGTCGGTTCCTGAACGGCTGGGCCACAGGTTGCCTCTGCGTGTCTCTCTAACGTCGCCTTTGCTTGCGTTAATCAGATATGACGACTACGATTACGGGGAGATCAACCAGCTCCTGGACCGTAGCTTTAAGATCTACATCAAGACTATGGTGTGCAGTCCAGAGAAGACCACCAAACGAATGTACGAGAGTTTCTGGAGGCAGTTCCAGCACTCCGAGAAGGTGAGGTCATCGCTGCTCCACCGGCCTGATGAGTTTGACCTTAGATTCAAAGATTAACAAGTCTGTTTTCTTCTGCAGGTCCATGTTAATTTGCTTCTTATGGAAGCCAGAATGCAGGCCGAACTGTTATACGCTCTGAGAGCGATCACCCGCTACATGACATGAAGTGCTTTTGCCATTTTTATTGTCATCTTTCGTACTGTAATTGTTACTCATTATCAGACACTTCATGAAAAAACAAATTGGAAGGGGAGGGCAAGTCAACAAAAACATGGATGGGATGTGAACACACCTGGGTTTTGGCCCAACCGGCTGGCTGGATTTTGATGAGAGGATCTGAACAAAGGAAAACAGGGCGGGGTGAAGACGGTGACCTCGGAGTACGAATGGATCCCAGCGTCTCTGCTCACTCCGCAGTGCCAAAACTGCCTCGTTCGTGCTGGGCCTGAGCACTGATTCCAGAGGCACCCAGGACCACATTTCAGTATTCCAGTGTCTTATTTTTGTGTCTGAAGGCCAGATAACCCCCCCAAACCCCCCAAAAGCTGTGCAGCCAGAACCAGCCAGTGTGCCGATTCTGCCATCACTGTCATAATTGTTTCTTTATATCATTTCATTCTTTGTAACCAGAAAGGTGGATGTTGCTAGTGGTGTGTAACAGGAGAAGGAAGCATTCAGTTGGACTTTTTTTTAACGTGTGCCTGAACTATTCAGCACAGTCTGCATACGTACTAATGCTGCTGCTCCCGTATTGTATTCAGTGGGGTCATATTGATCCCCAAATTACCCCAGATCCCATCTCCCCAAACCCCTGTCCATTCAAATCCACTGCATTACCCCCGTTTGTCATGCCCTTGCCCCTGTCCTAAATCTCAAAGTAAGCTAATCTTAAAGTGTGTGTGCGTGTGAAGGAACTCAAAGAACACTGTCTGAGCCCCTACTTTTGAGTTTGACTTGTACACGTGGGTGACCGAGTGTGTGTGTGTGTGTGTGTGTGTGTGCATTTTCACAGATATGGTGAATCCTTTTTTTTTTTTTTTTTTAATTATACATGTTAACAAAAAAGCGAGGCACTTTGAAGGAATGACTTCATGCTTCTGCTGTAGCTCTGTTTTTGTGAGATGACTGTTGTATCACATGTAGATGATGTCTTTATTTTTCTGTAGTGGATAAAAACAGAAAAAAAAGAAAGTTGGAAACCAGGTTTTTCAGTTGGGACTGGCTTTCGGTTGCCCCAACCACATTATCAGTCTTCCGCTTATCCCAGCGGCCTGGTCATCTGACACTCTAGAAGCTTTGGATTGTGAATTTTACAGGTAAATGAATACCTCTTCTGTTTTTCTATAGAAAACATTTAAAGAAGTGCTCTTTGGTGAGCAGAGATGCTTTCTGGCCTACTGCGTTGCCATCGCTGGGACCTCGGCTGGGCCCCAGCCTGGTCCCCAGACCTGACTGGGCCCCAGACTGGGCCCCCAGGCCTGACTGGGGACCAGACTGGGCCCCCAGGCTGGGACCCAGGTCCCCAGGCCTGACTGCGGTCAGTTTCTGTTGAAACACAAAAGGTTGTAGCTGTGCTTCTTTCCCTGCTGGGGAAGTCTAACCAGTGCAAAAGCAGCTTTGTTTCCTCAACAGAGATAATTTTTTTTCTTTTGTTTACTAAAACCAGTTAAGTACTGCATTCTTCTGAGGTGAATTGAAAAATCAGACTGATGAATGAGTGATATCCTGAGGAAGAGGAGGGTGGCGATGATGAAAGAATGGTACATTTGAAAGTGGTTTGAGAGGAAGTCAAAGGGTTTTTCTTTTCAAACTTCTGTCAGTTACTGACACTTTTTATATGAAAATATATGGAAAGAGACAAAAAAAATAAACTATTATATTGAATTGTTGTGTATCATTCATAGTTTTCTCCTTAGCAACCCCATGCTGTTGCTTTATCAAAGTGATTGTTTGTGGTGCGGCAAATGCAGGAATCATTCACAGCACAATCAGTGTTACACTCAGTGGGGAGTCGGGCAAACTACCGGGAGACACATTTGATAATATGCAAAATGCTGGGCAGACGTAGAGAGTCGCACTACCCCTGCATGTCCCAAGTGACAGTAAAACAGGAAACGCTGAACAGACGTCCCTCTAAGCAGTCCATGGTCCTGTCCTCTGACCACGGATCTCTGTTGTGGACTCCTGGGTCGGAACCTGTCTGTCAGAACTTTCCTGCCTGGCCAGGCGGCGTTCATCCATCAATGGCTCGAACACCCTCGTCTCCAGCAAGCTAACCTCCCCATCACCCTGACAGAACCGTGTTTGTTATTTGCTACGGCTCATGTTTGTTTCCAAACCTCTGCCCATCTTGTGATTGTTTTAACGTCACTGTAGTGTTGAAATCTGGGGCGGAGGGTTTTCACACAAAGTGCTGTTTCTGATTTGTTTGGGTGTACTAATGTAATTTTTGAAATGCTGTACTTTAGACGAGTTTTTTGTAACCTGTAAGCACTGCCTGACCCCATATATGTGTAACAATAAAGGTGTTGAGAAGCAAAATATATTTTTTCACTTTACTGTTTTACTGTGCAAAGTAAAAACATTTCCTGGTGAGTCATCTGTTGTATAAAAGATCACTTGCAATGCTGTTAAGCTGCATAACAGATCATTATGAAAATATGTAAATCATTTAAATTTATCCCTGTTTCTCACTGGCCTTAAAGTGCATAAAACAGAACAAAAATTAAACAAAAACACTGGTACTGATTAAAAAACCAGAATAAATATAGCTGAATGCAAACATTTTACACAAAGCCTTAAACACACCTGGGAGAGAGATAATTGATTAAAAGTTTGAAATCCACATACAAATTCATATGTGGTCTGGAGGCTGGAGAAATGTCATTAGTTTCTGAGCCACAGGCAGGAATTCTACCTCCCAGCATGCCATGTGGAAGTCCCTCCTGTCTTCATGTTCCATCCAGCTGAGGACCTCTGCTTGATCTGCAGAATAAAGCGAAGACAAAGGTCTTAGAGAGGTTTCTGATTCATTATGAACACTCTCCAGCCCCAGTGTTGTGTTGGTGGGAACAAGCGTGTCCCTCCTTTTTCCCCCCGAGGAGCTGTGATGTGAAAACAGACATGTTCATCCCAGCGTGACTCCCAGCCTTACGTAAGCCTTAATAACCAACCTAGGTATGTCGTGAGGATCTGCAGCAGTGATTCTCTCTCCTGAGCGTGCAGCACCTTCTCTGTGCCACTGCCCATCAGGTTCCACAGCGCCTGACAAGCCTGGCCCGCTAGCTGCCAATCACCTGCTCCCAAGTCTTTGAGACAGTCCACGAGCCTGATCTCTCACACACACACACACACACACACACACACACACACACACACACACACACACACACACACACACACACACACAAAAACATTGTGTGACTCAAGGAGGAGGGATTCACATGACTGGCAGGATTGTGGGTATTAGCTCCACTTCAGTGCCTTGAAAGAAGTGTAAGTGTGTGTGTGTGTGTGTGTGTGTGTGTGTGTGTGTGTGTGTGTGTGTGTGTGTGTGTGTGTGTGTGTGTGTGTGTGTGTGTGTGTGTGAGAGAGAGAGAGAGAGTTAGTGAAAAGGGATGGTATGATACAGAAAATATTGCCTCTTGCTGTGTGTCTGGCTGCCAAAGATCCGTAATTTCGTCTTCGTACGGAGTCTTGTGTGGGTGGGTATCGAGAGTGACTCAACTGTTAGCATCTGCTTCAAGCCAGCAGATGTTGTCGTGGTTACGGCTGCCAGAATAACCCAGCAATAATAATGCAAGATGACTTATTGTTTCTGGGGGGCAATAAAGTGATGGACACATTGGACTAGTTGAGCAGCATTAGAAGAAGAAAGAAAAGGTTTTGCACTCATTTTGAGCTGTGATTGTTCCTCTTCTCTACACTGATCAGCGGAAACGAAAGCCAGGCTTACTTGGCAGCAGCCCCCTCCTGTGAAAGCTTGACCCTGGTAGGGCAGTCCAGAGCCAGGTTTGTGAGGACGCCGCAGGTGGAGTAACACATCTCTGTGCTTTTTGAGTCCAGTAGTGTCACCACAAACCGGTGCGCTGAGGGAGAGACAGCAGAGAAGAGCGATAGCACGAGGGGGCAGAAGAAAACAAAGCAGAACAGAGGTAAGAGGGCTGATATGGCCACGGTAAGCGGCCATGTTTACACTGACTGCAGCTGGCCTTGCAGATAAGTTCAGCCTAAACATGAGGCAACAGTTTGCTCACTGTATTTCCCCGAGTCAGGCCGAAGCAAGAGGCTCATATCTGACTCTTGGATGGCAACTCCTGCAAGGCACAGTGTGTGTGTGTGTGTGTGTCTGTTTCACCTTTGTTTTGCACAATAACGCTCCGTACATCCTTGGACTGGGACAAATTTCCAAGCACACGGGTGGCCTCAAGCACGGCGTCCATGCTGGTGCTGAGCAGCAGCTTCATCATCACTGACGTTGGAGAGAATGAGCAGGGAGGTGGATCAAAGAGGGGCCGACTAACGCCCAGACAGGTCTGGCAGAGGGACAGACAGGCTGCCGGCCTTACGCTTCACGGTAAGAAGTCGACTCCGTCTGAGAGCAGAACTTTCCGTCTGGTAGAACGACAGATTGTTGATGGTTGCGGCGACGTTCAGCACGAGCTCCTCACTGTCCTGCACAGACCTCAGGGCTGAAACGACAACAAAACCTTCAGATCACAGCACGCTTTGCTACTGGAGCGGGTGCCAGCGAGTCTCGGTGACGTACGGCTGGGAGCGGATCTCCTAGCTGTGCTTACGTCTGGCCTGACACAGCTGGGCTGATCATGAGCTTGCCTGCAAAGGCCAGCGCGACCCAATCCAGTCAGCAAGGCCCGTCTGTTCCCGATACTGCTGATAACCACGTGTCATGTGGGTGCCAACATCGCATTCTGTTTCTGAGGGTAGACGCTGTGCTTTCCTCCGCCTCCCCTTAAATCTGCCGGGCGTCCCGTCGCAGACAGATCAACAGGGGACATCAGGCGGTCGGGTCGGGTCCGCTCTGTTCTGCTGAGGTTTTCCCTTCTGTCAGAGCAGCTCCAGTCACCCGATGTTTGGTTCAAGCACGCCCACAACGTCGCTGGAACATATTTTTCACCCACTTGACCTTTTAGGGGCTTCCACGTCTACCGCTCTACTGTCACGAGGGATGTGTGGGAAGCGAGCAGCAGAAAAAAAAAAGAAAAAAAAACGCGTGTGACAGACACCTGCGTCTCATTTCAGCCTGTCCTCAAACCTTCTAACCACAGGGGAGAAAGTCACAAACCGAGTCGTCGGTGTGACGTGACAGAACATCCTGCACATGCAGCGAAGCGTCTCCGATAGACTTTTTCAGGTCTAACAAAAGAGGATGTGCTGTACTGAAGTGAGAGAGGAAAGCGAGTGATGGGGTGAAGAGACAAATAAGCTTTTTTTTTTTAATCCTTGCTCTGAACGCAGAGGAAGTGGTTAGACATTTACTGCACATGCGAGACAACAAACAACTACACTTCAAATCACAAACATTCCAGACCTCCACATGTTAAACGCCGGCTGGAGCTTGGGCGGATGGCGCTTACCCAGTGTTTCCAGCAGCAGCTCGACGCAGGCCTCGCTGGCAGCCAGAGCTGCACCCACGGCTGGGTGGGTGCACATGTTGGCCAGCACCCTGACCAGCTTCACCAGCACGTCCTCGTCCTGCACCGGCGATCCGCCGGCTCTGCGCTGGTAGCGCCTGTACAGCCGCAGGAGCGTGCCCGTGCAGCCCTCGCACTCAAAGAGCTGCCGCCGAGAGGCCTCCACTTCGGCGGTGAGGTTGCCGAGGGTGAAAAGAAATCGCACGACGAGGTCCTGCGAGAGAGCAGCAGAGCTTAGAACTGTTCAAGACGTTTAAGACGTATGGTACGGCACATATTCTCAGAGATCCATGAAAACATTCATTCAGCTGAATCTATTCATCCTGAAGCTGCTGACTTTTATTGTCAAAATGATTCCTTGCTGCATACATTTCAAAACACCCAGTTTTACACATATCAGCCAAAAGCCTGCAGGAAGAGCGGAGAACGATGGAGCAGCCGGGTTCTGTCTCGGCCACCCGCTACCCCTCACCCGCGCTGGACATCCTTGCTATGCAGGCCTCAGTGGACACCCCACCCCCTCAAATCGTTAACGGTTTACCAGACTGTTAGCACGAAAACAGGTAACAACTTACACCACATGCACCATCCTGGGATCCTGACCGTGCTCGCTCCCCAAAATGAGGTGCTGGGCAGCCAAGAAGGGAGAGGGAGAGGGCCTTAGGCACAGCCTGACCTCAGCTGTCCCAGAGCTAACTGCACACATCAGCCTGTCCACAACACTCAGACACCTCAGGCGTGTCCTACCTTTTTTTTCTTCTTCTTGTCCTCAGTCTATTACTCATCCCCTCGTCCTTCTTAAGACTTAATCAATAAAGTTTTAAGAAGATGGGTAGTTGTGTGTAACTTGCATTATGTGCTCTGGGTCATTTATGTATCTCTCCTGTCGTCTTTGGCTTATTCCACCCTTCTCGGGGTGATCGAATGTCAAAAGAAACACAGCTGAGCAGACAGAGACAGATGAGCTCTGGGTGCTGGTGTCCCCAGTGTCCCCAGTGTCCCCAGCGTCCTGAGCTCGGCCCTGGCCTCCACAAACAACCAGCGGGTAAACATGCTTGAGGGGTGTTGCTGAAAAAGCTTGTTCTCAGGTCCAATAAAGATGCTTCACACAAGCGAGACCAGGCCGCTGGACTCACCTGTTTCTGCCAGTGTCTGCTCATCACTTCTAAGAATAGCGGGAAGCAGTCGGGGGTGTCGGCCAGAGCGCGGCGGCACTCCGAGTAAGAGGAGAGTTTACTGAGGATGACGGGGGGGAATCAATAGGTCAATAACACTGATCCATCAACCTCTGCACATGGCTAAGTATGGAAGAATAAATCCAACAAAGAAAACGAACATGCGATGGAACAAACTTAGGACAACTCACCTGTGCTGGCCGCTAAACCAGACAGCAGTTTCAGAACTCTGTGCTGAAGGTGAAACTACGTCCTGTATGACTAAAATGATTATTTCCAGCTTGTTGTTCCAATGCAACACTAAAAGCCCACACGGGGAGTTTAGCGGGTTTACATTAGCTGAAACCGGAGTCTGTCCCAGCAGCCACAGGGAGAGAGAATCCACCCTGGTCAAACAGCTGTTGCTCACACACACACACACACACACCATTCAGAGTCAAACCTCAACCTAATGTGCACTCTTTCGGTTTGTGTAAGGAGAACCTGAGATCATGCAAAGCCCAGACAGAAGGACCCAGAGCGGGAATCAAACCTGAGACCTTGCTGCTGTGATCGGATACCTGGATATTCTTGAAATATTGGTGCAGATGTCCTGGTCTTGGCTGTGAAGACGTAACACAAGGCAGAGATCGGAGAAAATGCCGAAGGAGATGAGAACCGGACGGGCGTCAGGGTGATCTGAGAGGTTCCTCAGGGCTGCCGTCAGCTGCATGAGGTACAAGGTCAAGACAGAAATCAGTTTCAATACGTGCACGCTGTATCTGCCACCTTCCTGCAGGCTTGTGTGATAGATTCTGTGCAAACTCCTATAGTAGTCAAACGCTCATTCATGCTGGCTGCTGGCCTGCACAGGAAACCACACAACCGGGTGACCGGAAGCTATTCAGGACGGACATAAATCACTCCAGAACAAAAGGAACCAGTAATCTCAATGTACGGCGGCGTGGAGGTTCTTGGAACTCACAGTCTGTCTGTGTCCCTGCTCTCACCATACCATGAACTGACATTCTTTCTTTATCCAAATAACACTGCAGGACATGAGACTCAAACCTGGACAAGTATGTGTCCCGTCAGAGTGAGGTTGCGGTGTTCTGCTGTGCAGAGCCTCTGGATCAGCTTCTGAGACGCAGCAATGCAGCTGTTGTCCAGCAGGAGCGTGACCATTGTGCTGCTTCCTGACAGGAATTTCAGAGCCCCGACACAGTACAAGAGAGCTTCCCCAGACGCAGACACGTCCTCGCTGGTCAAGATGCTCAGAACACACTCTAAACACACAGAGCGCAAACATTAAGATTGGTACAGGGGGAGACGTCCAACGCCAGCTGAGGATTTTATAGTCTCAGGACATCTCAAGTAGCTGACTTAAAAATGCATCCAGTGGAAAAATCCCCACCAGCCAACAACCACATAAGCAAAATCAGGAGTGTGTTCACCAATGATGGAGTTTTTCTGGAAAAAGATGTCGTTGCTTTCAGTGCGG
Organism: Arothron firmamentum; assembly: GCA_016586285.1. Lineage (NCBI taxonomy): Eukaryota > Metazoa > Chordata > Actinopteri > Tetraodontiformes > Tetraodontidae > Arothron > Arothron firmamentum. Next base: position 20,273 of record BJFM01001841.1, on the reverse strand, counting down.
CTAATCTGGAAGACGAGTCTACAGATGTTGAGCAGGTTGTTTCCCCTGACAGCCAGCTGCAGGGAAAATGCAAAAGAAAAAGCTAATTTTAATTCTATATTTAGGCGCCCGGGTGCCCACGTGGCCCAGTGGCAGTGACAGCAGCAGCAGACACCCACACTTGCACAGGAAACTCACAGCGAGGCAGAGCTCGGCGATGCGCAGGTTGAGCCGAGCAGAGTCGAGGTCAATGAGGCGGAACAGCGTCCGAAGTATCCCTGACCTCCTCGCACAGCTCCGGCCCAGCATGTCTGCTTCTTCCAGGGTGCCGTGGAGACTGTCACACAAATCACACAGGCGGTCCACAGAGGCCTCAGCAGAGCCTGACATCACAGCAGAGAGGCCTTCATGAGGGGAAAGAGTACTTCAATCTGTCAAATCTATTTGAAAACACAGCTCTCTGTGTGTGTGTGCGTGTGTGTTTGCAATTTTGTGCCCATATAAACACAAATGCCTGTTGATTTCTGTAGTTGTGGCATGTGTGTGCAAGTTCCATCTTCTGTTGTTCATAATGGGTGCTCGTTACATCAATAATACATGAGTCAGCCGTCTTTAAAAAAAACATCCCTCTTCCTTTTCAGGAGGCAGGTTTGTGGTCGAATGGAGAGAAACAGGCAGCAGGGAACCGATCCTGACGTAGAGGAAGAGAAGGGTGGTGTCTTTTCATTGTTTCAGGGTTAAAATAAAGATCTTGCCTGTATACATAACTAAGTTTGAATATCTCCAAAAGGCTGGTTACAGCCTCGCACTCACTGTGGCACCATAACCTTATAATAACCTGGAAATGTGTTTCGCTGCGTAATCCAGAGGGAACAGTGGACACTTCATGATTCATTTTCAAATGAAAAGCAATAACTGAGACAAACTCATGTTTTCTACATTTCCACTGTACCTTTGCTCACAATACCTGCAGCCACACTCTCCAGCTGGCGCAGGATAGGAGCAACCGTGTTCTTCCACAGCAAAGAGTGCGCATCCTCCCTCGCTCTCGTGACTCTGTCATCCTCCCACACCCCTGAAATGTGCAGAGAGAACAGCAGTTAGAATGTTCACACGTACAAACCCCAGGGATGAGCAGCGGCTGCAGACCAGGTTCAGAAGTTCACAGTCTCAAAATAAAGCAGCAGGAAACGTGACGCCACAATGAAATGTCACAAGCTGCCCTGCGTTGATTGGTTCCTATACTGATCTGAAAGAGGGCATGTGAATGTGCACATTTGGTGAGTCTGTCCAAGGTGCAAATGTGGGCAGAATCTCAAATATCACACATATTTCCAAACATCTGAGTCTTGCCTTGTGTGACGCTGGAAACTGTACCCACATGCCCACAGCTCTCTCAGCTTTAGGTTGTCTAGGGGTGAACTGTCAGGCTCCACCATGATTGAATGGTGCCCTTTTCTCTCTTTTTTTAATTTATTTATGTGAATGCTGTACCAAAAGTGCCGTTTAAGGCAACCAAACAGAGTGAGGGTAAATGCAGTGTTGTAACTGGACAAACCTGTTCTCTGGCCTGATCTGCATTCCGTGGCTCTGACTCCTGAGTCACCACTGAGTTGTATCATTCTACTGTTGGAACACGGAAACACAAAAGCACACAGTTTCAGGTTACATCCTGAATTGCAGATCAACTGTAAAGCTCTTCGGCGGAATCGTAAACCTGTGATTTGAAGGTTAAAACGCAACTGATTAAGGCTGCATTTCCATAAAGTACCGCTGGGTGGCACTCTTGCCGCAGAGGCCGATACCTTTGCGAAAGCTGTTCTTGCATGTGTGTTTCTGCTTCTATATTTGCATTAAATATACGTGTGCCCATGAGCTTAAGTTCTTCATTTCTTCATGAAGCCTCTGCCCACTGCACCTTACATTTATCTCCCCGCAGCAGATGGTAAAAGCGGCTGCATCTCTCAGGAGGTCTGGCTCAGTCTTCATGCCTCATCACTGTGGCTGTCTTTTGGCAGAACACACCCGTTGTCATGCTACTGTATGAGTTGTGGCTTGCCGTCTGCACATCAAACCTGTATCTCACTGCTTATGTGTCACCGTCAATTATGCACTTGTTCCCCTCAAGCATAAAGATAATGAATTAATGCGACAATGATTTATAAGAAACATCACCAGCAGGTAGTCTCACGACTAACTAACTCCTGCGTAGTGAGATCTTAATTATTGATAGAAAGGTAGGGAGGGCTATATGTGTTCCTACAGTAAGTGCATTGTTTGGATGTGCACTGCTGAGTATACTTTGACTTAGTGACCAGTGTGAGGTGGCACACAGGCCTGCTGCAGTGAATGTCACAGAGGGGGGCTTTGGCTCTGGATGATAGGATTAAGAGCCTGATAATAAGGCCTCTTTGTGTAATACTGCATTCACTGAGACATGACCTCATCCTTGTCTTCATCCTGGCTACTGCCTCGCTGCAGTCCCAACACAAGACCGCTGCCAGCCTTACCCAGATGGGCACCCAAATCTAATAGAGAGCCATTTGAAGCTATAAAGCTCCAGCTTATTGGAGAAAAAGAAGCTAGTGGACGTCTAATCCTCCTATCTTTTGATCCAAATCATTGTAATAATCTTACATGCTGGACTATTTCTACTGTCAGACAGTGGACTGTTGGTTCAGCACCACACTGAGACAAGTTTGACCTGACACGTAACAGGACAGAAAAGCCTTAAAAGTTCCTCCTACATCTCACACGGAACCCAATCTTCTACCTCTGTCAGCAACAAGAAGAAGGAGTTGGTGCTGTCAGTCCAGGTTTCCTGTGAAAGTGTTTTATTGTGCCGCCCCCACAGCCTCAGCCACCCCACCCAATCAATAGGCGGATGAGTTGCAACGACAGCCCTCGACCTTGCGCCCAGAATTGTGGCGCTCACGCTGACGTGCAGCTGCTAAGGTCAGCGGGAAAATGCGGAGAAGGTGTAAAAGCTGACGCAGGACAGAAATGACACACGGAGGGCTCGTCATTGAAAAGAGGCCCGCCAAGAATCCATCGCTTCCAAGTTCTCTCAAGTTGAGGAATTTGCTGCAGCTTTTTATACATTTTCCAAAACAGGAAGAAAAAAACATTAGAAATCCAACGTGATAAACTGGGGGAAAGGGTAGAAAGGAAAGGAGGAGATAGAGAAGGACCTGTTGAAAGGCACAAATAAACAGCACAATCAGCTCCATCTAATAATGGCTGCCACTGCGAGCTCTGGGCGCCTCTAAAGCTTGCTGTCATTATGAAACAAGTCAGACGGGGGAAGAAAGCGTACCCTTCACTCGCTGCCCTGCGTGGATGGGGATTGTGGGGGCCACTGTGGTCGGGCTTGTCTGTTCTGAGCTGACGTTCTGCTGATGGATGCCTCTGACCTTGGACCATGTTTAGAAAGATGAGAAAGGAAAGTCACACAGCACTTTCAGAATCATGCCGCAATGATGTTTCAGTTTCATTTGCCAGGTTGGTGTCAACTTGTACAAAATACATTTCGTTTCATTACATTTATTAATAGGTCTAAGGCATACAAATCCAGTCAAAGGATTTGATCATAACATCTACTTCAGAGCACAGAACGTTAACATTAAAGGGATATTCAACATGTTGATCTTCTTGAATCACACAACAATTTAATTTTGTATCATACCAATTGCGTGCCTGTCTAAAGGAAGCAGAGTGAGAGAGCCAGCCCTGCGCAGCCGCAACCGTGTCCCTGCCAAATGACTCTTCACTTCCTGTGCTTCAGCAGGAGGCTTTGGACAGACCTTGATCTGATCTTCATCACTGCACAGGACTGGAAGCTTTGGTTTCTGCCAGTAGAGAGACACGTTAGCGGCAAATCCTGGTGCAAATACTGCACTGAAACATTTCACCCAGTAAAACAGAAATGGGCAATTCAGATGTGCAAATATTTTAAACATGTAGTTTTTATGGCAACATAGAAACATACAGATATGTAAATGTTTTAAGAGTGATAAACAAATAGAGAGGACTTACATGTTCCAGTCTGGAAAGGCGAATAGCTGAGACTGGTCTGGACCCAGGGGCATCAAAATTATGAGCACGAAGGCTGTAGATAGTCAAAATGTCTTATTACTTGGTATCTACTTTGAATTCATAAAGTCAGAGAAGTGTGCATCCAACCTAAAGGTCGATGGAGGCCTGGTTGTTGCACGATCATTGCTGTTTCCAAATAGCTCCCTGGTTGCATTCACTGGGGTAAATGGTCGCTGGGTGGCTTGGACACGCAGGGACCGCCTGGCTTCATTTACAATTTCTGCACTCGTTTTAATCAGAGGGTTCCGCTGTTGAGCAACCAGGCTGAAAAACTGCTGTTTCCTCTCTATAGAAGCCATTCGGTCCAATGAAGCTTTGAAAAATCAGTCTGCAAATAATGGGAAACGGATATAGAAAAACTGGGTTGATTTTGATTGCAGTAACATCTACAGAACATCAGTGTGAGTCTAAACAATAATTTATTCTTCTGATTATCGTTATCATTCAGTTAGAAGATACTGAAAAACGAAAAAGAAACAAGATTAGCACAGTGTAATTAAGCGCCAAAAGCTTCCTGATTATAATTTCCTAAGGTCACTTAGGATAATTTCTTAGCTATATTACTTTAAATGTTTTCTGGCCTGGAAACTCTCCTTGCAGGGCTTGACTCAGCTGTCGGTTGTTCGTGTGCGCGTTCACGGTTCACCATGACAACCAGATGCCGCAGAAGCAAAAGCAAGAAAATAATGAGCCAGGGGTCCGATTACATGCAAGATACACTAAAGTGCAACTTTTGTGTTGATTTTTTTTCAGTCTGTCTACTGTTTAAAAAAAAAAAAACATAATCCGACACGAACTTTAAACACGATATAAACCTAAGTATGAAGGAACTCACTGGTCACCCTCAACAAACCGAGAAAACTCACCTTTAAACCGGCTACAATATCAGGTGTGTGATGGCGGAGATTCCCGATGTTACAACGTCCTTCCAAAGACAGCGAAAAATAATCATCACGCTTCTAAATGGTTTAAGCGCTGAGTAAAGTCTGAAGTTTGTAAGCACTCGAACTAGTTCGGCTACACAGTCTGGTGCACGAGCATCGCGGGGGCAATCTCGCGAGTCCACGCAGGCACGCGCTTTTAATGAGATATACGAAGCGCGTGACAAACTGACAAACCCACCAGGGAAGAAGAGCTACGATATTTATCTATCGTAGGTCCATCAGAGAATACTCTGAAGGATTTAAACAAATAAAACATCGCTGCTGATTTTAAACATGGTAACAGCCTCAGGTGGAAACTGGTCCATCAAGAGGACAAAACACCCGACACACCAAAAACCGAGGGCCCAAGCTAGCAAAAACATGCCTGGTACGGTGGCCTTGAAGACCAAAATAACAATGCAGCTGCGGAAACAATTAGGCAGGGTGAAATAAACGTCATTGTAATAAATTTATAGTCAGAGTGAAAAAACGCAGATACGAAAATTTCTTTATTGAATGCTGCAATAAAAAATATTTTTGTGATTTTATGACATATAACAAAGGTACAGCACAGATTCAATACTTCAACGGCTCACATCCTCACAGGTTTGGTACAGGGTAATGCGTTAATGTGGTGACTGACTGTATTATTGTTGTCTCCAGAGTGTGACAAACAATAAAATATTGTGCAGAATTATACACAGAAAATGTTTCATATTTATTATATAAAATATAATTGATATACGGGCCATTCGAGAATAGAAACAACTTCACCAAATAGTTTAAGAGTTGTGTACACTGCAAATGTTAATTTGACAATAGTTCCTACACAATGTTTTATACAACTATATGTGTATAAAAATAATAATAGATTGTTTGATCTTCCATTTTTCCATAAAACAACATTGAAAACACCCTAAAAAGACCATGATCATCAAGTATTTGAAAAACAGTTTATAGGTTTTGCGCATTCAAATCTCCTTCACTCTGTGACTTACAAAATCATACAGACAGTAGATATTTACCCGTCCCTTACATTGTTTTTATTTAAAAATTTCATATTCAATCATAACAACAAACTGGAAACTTAATTTCACAATTGCAATAAAGATGCATATTAAAAGTAAAAGTAATGCGACTATTTATACATTTTAAACACATTTCAAAGTACAATATCAATGATTTTTAAAACATGAATCTTTGTAAAATGTAGTCATATTTCAGTAAAGGCTGGATTTAAGCACTAACTGATACATTGATTAAACATCTTCTCCAAAACCTCTTCCACCATCTACCTGATATTCAGTTACATCCAACATTCTCTTTTCAAAGAAAGTTTTTTTTTTTAAATGAACAAAACACGTGGATACAAAATGGCCATGGACTTATGCTGTTTTGTGACATTATACTGTTTTTATCAGTGTGAGCAAAAGCTCTGCACTTGTCTGAGTTGGCTTTTGTGGGAACATTCCTGCACAGTGGAAGACCAGTGGCCACCTGCTTCCATGACCCATGAGCAAGATCTGCCGTCTGTGATGAGTCGACCACCTTTAAAACCAATCAGATTTGTTTGGATTTATACATCAGTCT
>BJFM01001840.1:20761-31568 GCA_016586285.1 Arothron firmamentum | reverse complement strand
TGTGTGTGTGTGTGTGTGTGTGTGTGTGTGTGTGTGTGTGTGTGTGTGTGTGCATATACGTAAAATTAACATTGCTGCTACCATCAACTCTATCATCGTTACTAACGAAACATTACTAACATTCAGCCGCTGAAAACAATCATTGTACAATGGAGACACTGCCATGGGTTTGGCCAGGTTGTGAATTCAGGAACAATTAAGAGCATACAAACTTCAGTCCAAAATATTACCTTAGCTCCATATGACCAAATACCACAATCTAAGGGTTGAACCTCCAATGGCTTCCTGATGAGGTCGAGCTTTAGTGTTTCGTGCCTCAATCTCACGACAGCCGTGACCATGCCCACGTGGGAGTGGACAGTCAAGGTCAGCAGCTGATAACACTCTTAAACTGAGCATGACCTCGTGGAACCTTGTTTCACTTGAGGGACCTCATGGTGGTGGAGGCAATTTGTCAAGATGGCGGTGTAACCGGCAATTACCCCGCATCCTTATAGGCATCATGTATCATTGACTCTCACAGTCTTCAGTATCTGTGGACCAAAGAAATCCCAGTTGATCCATACAGGCCAAACATAGCCACCATATTAGAGTTTGACCTTAAATATGGCTTAAATAGGCTTTTTTAATTTTTTTAATTTTATTTTTTTTAATGGGAAGACATGGAAAATTTTGCAGTGTACAACTGAATAAAGAAGACTTTTAAAAAGTTTAATATTGAGTCATTATCGCAGTCACTAATTTATTGTTGCCATTCATTATATTTTGAACAGTTTATTACCATCATTTAACCACATAACTCACAGTTGATGTGTTTATAATCTCAAGAAGGGGAGTAACCATCCGTTCATGGAGCTGCTGTTGATCACGAAACAGAAAATGGTGCGTCTGAGATGCTAATTAGCCAAAAGCTGAAACAAAGAAATCTGTAATTGTGACAGCTTTCTGCACAGCCTCGCCACTTTCCCCTGTTCCCTCTTTCATTCCCGGCATGCTCCATACATCACCTTCACGTATGGATTTAAACTGGGTCAGCCATACTTCCCTCGCTCCGTGGAAAGGAGAATCCACATTCATCTCCATGGCGCGTTTTATTTCGAGGCGCAATTATCCCCAAACAATAGCACTTGGACGAAGACGTCCTTCTCTGCAGCCGGAGTCATTTACAGATTAGAGGAGTCTTCACTGACTGGCTGTGCGTGAACTACATTTGAGTTTTATGCTCGCTGTAAAGTTGTAAAGTTGACTGCCAACAGAAACTTTAAATCTCATCGTCACCAGCTCTTTGTCCTTCTTGCCGATCGCTGTTAAATGGTGGGCAACCAAGAGTGTTGGGAACGAACACGAAACAAAAAAACGAACTCCTCAGATCTGCTTGTGTGTTTGGTGTTTGTTCTATGCCGATCTGCATCTCAGTGATGCTGCTGATCTTCAAAGTCCCATTCCTGCAGCTCAAATCAATAAATCCCCTTCTTAAAATCAGACACATTGTGAAACTATGAGCACGCAATATTCATTTCAGGCCATGTCTCCAGACCAATCTATAACTAACCAAATATAAATCAATTCAGACAGCTGAAGACGCCAGGTATGTCTGCTGGCTTTGTTTTCACCTGTGCATCCCAGCATGTCCAAAAACACTAGCGCAAAGCTCTATTTGAGACACACTTTTTGACATCCATGAGCTCATTAGGTGTTTTTGGAGATGGATGTTTTTGGATTTCATTAAGGGAAAATCCTTCAAAGTAATCTCAATTGTTTTGAGGCCCTATTTGCTTGCAAATGGGTCCAACAGTTGCCCTCTAGACACCCAAACCAGGCACCTGCACAATAAAGGAAATCGAGAATTTGCCTCCTGATTTTCATCAGAGCTTTGCCAGCAGGCTGCCTCCCCGTGCAGCTCTGGGGGCTTCGTGTCTGTCCCATGCTGTCATCATTACTGGCTGTGAGGCAACATTTCCCAGGCAGATATCCGATCTGAACCATGGGGGAGAGAGTTACCCCTAGGGCTACACCTTCCACCATGGAGACAAATGATTTTGAAAGATCTGCCACACGTTTGCCACAACCAGCAGGCTTTGGTCCGTTTCCTCTTCCCACTGTGGCCTCCCTGGCATTGCATGGTTTTTTTGTTTTTTTTTAATTCATTCTCTGGCCGATGAGCAAACAAAAGCATATGGAACTTCTGTAAAAATACATTTTCTGAAAAATATAGCTTTTCAAACAGATTGAAAACCACAGATGCTGACAGCTTTAAACTGCAACTTCCTAAATACGACAACCAATTTTCTGGGCATGCTGTAATTCTGATGTCATTTTATGGGTGTCAGCTATTCTCTTCAGATTTGATCTCATAGGGTCCTTTTTTTACTTCACGTTATTGTTGAATGGGTTTTTTTGCGGGCAAGATCACGACTCACAATAACATCACTCTAGCAGTACGCTCTGAGTACCATTCAGGGATAAAAGGTAAAAAGAATCCAAAATACTGCCCCAGGTTTCGAATGCCATGAAACCAATTCAAAGATCAGAGGACGTTTGGTTCCATCAATGAGCACTTTTTCAGGGAAAAAAAAAAAAAAAAAAAAGCGGTTTTGTCAAAGTGAAATTCCAATGATGATGGTTGCAATATCTAACATGTCAGAAGTGAAATGGGTCAACTATAATCTAATGGATGTGACATTCTACAGCCACTGATAGTATCGTTTTATCTGTCTGTGCCAAAAAATACACCCATTTGTACCGTCTGTTTCATAGCAGCAAAGCAACATTTGCACTCAAGTCATTTGTGTTCATCCAGAAGGAGAATATTCTCTGTGACAAACAGAAAGGCTATAGATCTTCCTCTTCACATGGAGTTTTAATGAGGTACAAACAAAACTAAAGCAATTTTATCTCGTCTAAGGTCAGCGCATTGGGCGCGTCAAAAAAAAAAAAAAGATGTGAAATCGGGAGCACTTTGAAGCAGTTACTGTCACTGCTGACATTATGCTACCAATTAATGGCAGAATCTCTATAAAAGAGCAGATGAAATACAAACACTTATGATAAGTTGTAATTAGTGTTTTGGAAGCACTGTCAAGAGATTTGCATTTGTCATAAATTCCAAATAATAGCTTCCTGTGAATAACTTTAAAGAGGAAAAATCAAACAAAGCGACAGACATGAGCGATTACAAAAAGCCCAAGGAAATAATTTTCGTACAAAATTGGCTCAGAATTGATGACTGACAAAGCAAGAAAAATACTTTTTTTAAAAAAGAAGATAAAAAACAAGTTTTTAGGTCCCAACTTCTAAATTAGGCCCAAGATGAGAAACACTGAAGCGAAGGACATACTGTAGGTTTCAATAGCCTTTAAGCACTCAACGGGTTCTGTTAACGGCAGAAGATTGTGTGGACAGATTACTTTTTCTCGAATAAGAAACTATTTTTTAACGCTGAATGTGAAAAAGAGTTACTGGAGGTGATGGTAAACAGCCTGCTTCAATCTGAGTCAGCTTCCTTGAAACAGCCTCACTCGAGCACGTCAGTTTGATGCAACACTGTGGCAATCATCCCTCATTGACACTCAGACAATTTCCACATCTAACATCATTGGTTCTAACGGATGACATCATGTGATTAAACTGCCAACTTGTGAGTTCAGCCTCTGAACAGCGCGTGAACTAATACGTTAACACGTTTGCACCGGCCGTGTTGGTTTATATCTCTCCATTCACACCGACGCCACTGCGAGCAAAACGCCATCCTAATGGGGTTTTATGGCTTGTCAGTCTGAGCCTGGAAGTCTCATGGGAACTAAATGTGTTAATCTAAATGATTTAGGTTGTCATCAGGCACGAGGAAATATCCTGAAATATAATTACAGGGTTATTGACAGACTGGGGCCCAGTTATAAGCATTAAAATACTTTTAAAATGTAAGAAAAGCAATGATTTACTTGGCATTTAGGAACATTCCGCATCATTTATCCAAATTGTTTCCCTACTAAATTGTCTTTATCGCTAACAATATCTGATTTATATCCAAGCATCTACCGCACTGAAAGCATTTGTTGATGTGTTTATTCAGAGCCTAGCCCTCTAATGTTTCATAAATTCCTACGTATCAGCATCCACTGCAGAGCAGATCACCCCAGTCTGCCTTTACCTTATGATGTATATATTCTCAAGGTCACTGTCCAGTGCTCATGTCTTTTTAATACTTTCACTCTTTTTATGACATTAAATGGCCGGTTTGCTTGTTTATGTGAGTACAGGACGCAAAAGCTTTGAGTAAAACACACTGTATATCATGAAAGCGCAAAAATAAAGCCGGGTCGTATTAAATTCTTTGGTGGATGTCTGCAATACAAAATTAAATTTGTCTTCCCTTTCAAGAGGGAAAAAAATATCTTCAATGCACTTTTCTTTCAGATGATTTGTGTCCTTTCAAGCAGTTCTGCTATGTTTTTAAGTGTCACCATGTCATCCAGCTTTATTATCAGCCTAAGAACCAGGATGTGTAAAAGATTTAAGACAGAAGCTTCCTGTTTGTGGCTGTGAATAAGCGAGTTGTAGAATTGAAAAGACCAAAAAATAGCTCATAGCAAGAGAATACATGACGGACTATCAACACTGCAACAGAGACTTCTGCGTAGACATAAACTCAGTTGCTCTTTTTTAAATTTTAGTTGCTAAAAGCATCCTCCTCAGCTTCTCCCAGCAGACCTCCTCGCTCATGCTAGTGTCAGCTGGGAGATGCGATCTTTCCACTCTTGTCGGCCCCAGGGTCTTCCCAGCACGGACATGACAGACGCACCTCCGTGCTGACCAGGCGCCCGCTTTCTTGGTGCTGTAGCTTATGAAGTTCCCAAGTTCCCTTGGACATGTGTCTGGGTCCGTGTTCTTAATTTCCTTTTCTTTCCAGAGGCCTGCTGGAGCAGGCTTGGACTTCTTGTCAGGCAAAGCTTTTCCCTTGCTTCAGTTGAAGAACATTAGTGAGGATCCTGCTATAACTCATCGACAGAAATATTGTGGTAAACTCTTATTGCAGAACTGTTGTGCTGTCCTGACCTTGTTCACTTGTGGACCTTCTCACGCTCATTGTTCGTTTCTGCTCTTCTCACACGCTGTGTAATCCCAACCCTGAACTCGGCCAGAAGCCAACTCTTCCTCGGCTCAGTGTTTCTGTCTGATGCCAAGTCAAGCCCAGCTTTGTGTCCTAACCACCCGCTTACTCAGCCTCAGCTCCAATCCAAAGCCAGATGCTGACCCGGCCTCTTCGAGGAACACTGGCACATCTCTGCGTATCCGTGCACCGACTCCAGCACTAACCCCCCGACCAGGTCAGCTTTACTTCTGCATTTTCAGTATAGAAAATTGCTATACTGAACTTAGTTATTAGTATCATTTGTTTGTTTCCTTCCTGTGTGGTCTTGACAATCATTCTTCAGTAGACTTGGTAGGTTTGAGGTCTTGTCGGCTTTCTGAACCTGGAGCTGGTCGTCCATGCGCTTCTCCTAGATTTTCTTTTTTTACTCCATTATCGAGGTGAAGTTTGTGTAATGAAACAAACAAATGTGCAGCCAACAACTGTCTGACACAAAACCCAGCTAAATGTAAAGAGGTGTACATCTTAAGTAACGCTTAAATTGTGCTTTTAAAGAAGTGACATGAAATGATTTATGATAATACTGTGGTGTTTGTTCGCTAAGAACAAGCTGGTGGGAGATGTTGAGGCTTTTCTTCTCTAACAACATTGTTGTAGCCTTTCAGTGACACTTGCAGAGACCCCATAGCTAATCCTTGTTTTTGTTGCGCTCCAGGATCTCTCACCTGCCTGCTTGCCTGCTGATTGCCCACACATCCACATCCACAGCCATTCATCTCTATCCTCTGGCCTCTGCCTCATCCAGCTGCCTCTCTCCTCTCTCCACCTCCATTCTCCACCTCTCCTTTCCACTAAATGCATCTTTGATCACACTGTCTCTGTCTCTGTTTGTGACCTAACAAAAACCCCTGCAGTTAATTCTGTATTGTCAAATTTCCTATCTAGTTCACATCTGTGGAATATATTCAGTCTAATTCCGGTATGTAGCAGAGGATCGAGGAATACAATTGGTGTCACGTATGGAAAGGGCATACTGTATATGGGCTTTTTATTAATAATGTAATATTGGACAAATTCACCTTGAAATCCTGAAAAAAGAAATTTAATAATGATTTTTAATGAATATATTCAAAAAAGTTCATTTTAAAGATCAAAATGTGTGCAAGTAAAGAATGTGATTACAGATATTTCGGGGAGGAATCAAAGAGAGGGAAAGTTTAGCAGAGTGCTTTTTTCATCACATGGTGATTTCAGAACATCATAAACTTTAATCTTTTTTCTTATTCCCCCTCAGGCCAACCCTGCAGGTTATCTGGATCACCGACAGGGCTTTCCATACTGGCAAGAGCACCATGCCCTTTTAAAGAAATAAAAAAGAGAGATATTCAGGACCTCGGTTCCCTCCTACATAAGCACACAAGGTCTTACAAGACTGTGAAAGCAGAGAATATTAAAAAGAAGGTAGTTTGAAAGCTCAGAATTGCATACCTTTCACATAAATACAGTTACATCTTCTTCTTACGCTGATATTTATGGGGATAATCACACATACCTGCATTCATCAGCATTAGTCACAGCCTGACAATATAGGGTTTGATTTTAATTCTAGTAATCAATTGGGCAAATGCAGCAGAGTTTGATGTTCTGTCTTGCTTTCACTCGTTTGTCACCACTATTTCTTTCTCTGTCAGCTTCCATATTTTACAACCTGGAGGTAAACATGGTGAATTCTGTAAAATATTTATCTGTCAGTTAGGCTCTAAAACGATGATAATCCAGTTAGCCGTTCAACATTTTTAACCACCATTTGGTCCAAATCAGAGTTACATGTATACTATATTTATTTGTGAAGGACACAAAAATGAGGAATTCTTGACTTAAAATTTAGATCAATCCTAGAGTATATTTATATAACATTGTAAAATGTATTTATTAGCCCAGGTAAAAGCCCTTCACCCTGTCCACACAATGCCAAACTCACTTAAACTGAATCCACCCACAGACATCTTCAATTTATACGTTGCCTACAGGATCTCAGTGTACGGACTTAAAAATAGACAAGACATAAAGATTAGCCATCCCCGAGTGCCCCCAGACTGTGTAATTTTCCTGCTGAAAATAAGTCTGCATATCCATGTCTGATCTAACCTTTGTCCATAAAATTCTCTTCTCACACACACACAAGAAAAACATTAAGTCAACATGCCCGAGTATATTTTGAAATGGTAAAATGGAGGCATAACAGTATCAAGCAAGCCTGACCATTGGCTCCAGACTCAGAGCAATCTCCATTCTCCAAATCCCTGCAGCACAATTCAATTCTGTATCACTGCAGGACAGGGCACCCAGGACGTAATCTGACAGCCATGAAAGGTTGGCGGGTGGGGAGGGGGCAAGCAGACAATTCTGTCAACTCCAGGAAATAAAGCTTACCTTTAACAAGTGCATCAGCCGCCTGTAATAAGAAACTCCGGAATATTTTCAATCTTAACCTGACACTTGGCTGTTGGAGGGTACTGATCTCTTGTTATGTTCTTATAAAGCACTTTCTGGCTTCTGAATATTCCAAGTGAGCCTCACAATTAAAATGAGCCTCAAATCCTGCTTGCAACCGCAGTTGTCCGGACAACTGATGCATTTTCAAGGCTGACACACTCGATTGGTGTTGCTCATTCACCATTCAAATGTGACATATGGTCACAGGCTTCCATTTTGGTCCTCAGTCATCTTTTTGACAGCTCATCCTCTTAAGAAACCCCCTGTTGTTGGACATGCTTTTAAGTAGCACTCCATCAGTTCCATCCTATGAGCTCTAGTACGTGAATATCATCTCACCACAGGCTGCCTCTCATTAGATCGCTCTGGTTCATCAACACTTGGTTTTGATCTTGCTGACCTTGGTAAATTCAGAGCCCCAATATTAGTTATCTCACTTCTGTCAGCAGGAGGCATGAAGCTTCAAGAGCCTAGCTTTCAGAAGCAAACAGCATGCATCTCACCTTGACTGATCTGCAAATGATGGAATGAGTGAATGCAACAATAAGCGAAGCCACGTGGTGGACCTGGCTTTCTCGTGAAGGGCTGGGGTAGGCTTCAGGGGCATGGGCGTAAAATCTCAGAATCCGAAGGTAATGGGTTTATTATCAAACAAAAATAAAGTCGGGTTATTTAGACCTGCATGAGTCAACAGGAGGTTGTGAATAATTACAGTTCGATTAATAAGTGAGCAACAATTTGAAAATGTGCAAAACAAACACCTTTTTCACAGGCTGCTTGCAGATCTTCCATTTTTCTCTGCAGGTCTGAGTTTTAAAGTGAGCAGATAAGAGAAAATCAGGAATATTTCAAGTATTATTATAAGTCCTCTCTGGTGCTCTCAGCGATCAGAGGGTTCCCCAGAGAAGGCTTAATAAGCGCGGCAGCAAGACTGAGATTAAATCATAAATATTTAACATCTAATGTGCCGACAAAGTTTATATGCCTGTCTGACCCCACTTTCTAGATATCATGATGTCAGTTTAGCAACAAGTGAACAAGTGAAGTTTTAAAACAACTTAAACCACTACAGGGAGACACAGACATCATAGAGGATGCATAGCAAACACACACACACACACACACACACACACACACACACACACACACACACACACACACACACACACACACACACACACACACACACACACACACACACACAGAGGGAGAGAGGGAGAGAGGGCTGATAATGCATGAAAAGTTCCAAGGTTCCAAACTGTCAAGAAATGCTAAATTTTAAAACAGTATGCTCCAATTTATAGGTTTCTCCCACGTCGTCTCTTGTCCTCCCTTCCTGTCACTTTTCTGTCTATCTTACAGAGCTTTGAGCTGTTCATCCCTATCGTAATGACCTCCTCAGGGGCTTGGTGATACTGTCTGCACTGCCCCAGCTGTTTGGCGAAGGGCTTTGCCACTTCAAGTGAAACAATAAAGAGCGAGGCCGCAGACCGTCTTTTTGTTAAAAGCTTTGATCGTCAAGTTCACACTGAACCTTCACACCAAGATGAAAAGGACAGGCATTTTAGGGTGGAGACCTTTCTTTTGGCACAATAACAAAGTAGAATGGGAGCAAAAGGTCTCTTTGACAGCAACCTGCTCTGAAAACCACTCATGTACAGCTGTGAAATGTTACATCTGCACAAAAATGGTGAATCTACAGACACATAAGTGTGTTTAAGTAAATGCTGTCAGGTGGAAATCCACTTCATTAACGCTATTTATTTCCGCAAAGACAGGAAAGCAAAATCAAGTGTTGGCAGGCACTTGGAGGAAAAAATTGGCAAAATGAGTTAGAAAGTAAATTCAAATCTACTGTACACTGCTGTGATAGGAAACACAAGCTCCATTCAAAAGCCAACATCTCACTGCTGCAGGCACTGCGTTCTTTAGGGAAAACGAAAACAGTGCATGCCTGCTGAAGAAGCCTCATGCAAGAGCAGCGTGTTGAAGGCACCTAAATTGACGACATAAAACTCGGCTCTGGTGCACCAAGATAATCACTTTGCGTGCACAAATATTTCCACGAGTGTGAGCCTTCGTCCCACAGCAGCGCCGGGATTCTGCGGAAGTGACAAAGCCAAGCAAGCGAGAACACCTTAGTATCCTTAGTCACGCTGCACTTTAGGGGCAATTAAAATCCAACAAAATCATTGAAAACAATTAGAATCATGCAGGCTGTCATCTGCCTATGTGGGACAGTGCACGATGGCATCAAATCCATATTGACCAGCAATGAGTCTATTTTGGGATAGGGTTATGACAGTGTCTCCTCATGAGACCTTGCCATCAGTTTGGCAGTAATTGGTTCGGAAAACAACCGTTGGTGTTCAGGTGTCTATTATTGAGAATTGCTGGTGATAGCTGCCCCAGTGGACGTGCTTATTTCTGTTTTTATATCTGACATATACCAGGGGCAAGATACAACAACTGGCTTCTAACAATAGTTAAGAATCACTGCTCATTTGACACAAATGATGCCATTAATGATGACCCGCAACATACTGGGGCTGTTTTAAGAAGTAAATGCATAACAGTGAATGTGAATTTACCTAAAAGACAATAATAATAACAATCTGTCCTTATCACTCTTGAAGTGCGAGGAGCTGGCCTGATGGCTATCCGACTGTTCATCCAGCCTCTTGCCTTATTACCATTGTAATAGGGTCGCCAACCTTTCATGACCCAATAATAAGTAAGTTAAAGTAAATAAATTGGATGGATGGTTTTGGCTGCAGATGCTGGTGTTGTCATTCTCTGTGTTGCATTCGGCTTCCTACTTCTTATTAATTTGGTTTGTGCACGCATGTCTGACATTTTGGCTGATCGCACTAACTTACTATAATCATGGAACCTACTGAGGCTGCTGTTAGATTGTTTTTATTGCTATTCCAGTTTATTTTACTCCTTGAACTAAAACGGCTAAAGATCCAGATCGGCTGAGGTCAGTTCTCTTAATAAAATGATATGAAGTGATGTCCAGTGGGGGATGGCCAGTTTATTTATTTGGCACTGATTCTGCCCCTGATGCTCTCACTAAATACACTGAGGCAAGGGGGCATTAGCGCTGCGAGCTCTGCAGTGACGGATGCTCTGACGCTTATTGGGTGAACCACAAGGAGCTGGCCAGTGCTCAGCTTTGTTTTATATAGTACTAGCAATAAAAAACATTTAATTTAG
>BJFM01001840.1:0-13841 GCA_016586285.1 Arothron firmamentum | reverse complement strand
CCCCCCCCTCACACCTGACTGCTCACCCCCCCCATCTCTGAACACATCCTAGGCTGATCAACAAGCCTCAGTTGGGACCCACAAACCTTATTGGAGCAAGAGGAAAATCAAAGCCAGTCACCGTGCAGAGGACAATGAAGAACATACACTTCCGTCTAATTTCCCACAGCCCGTTTTTGGCACAACCTCTATCCATAACAGCAAATTACTGAGATGATGTCTGCAAAACATGATGAGCATGCCCACATAAATGACAACAAATACAGACTATTTACCAATCTGGAAACAGAAAACAAGAAGCTTCGCAAATGAAGTCATCAACTAAAAGCGTGTCTCAATCAGGCAGCGCCACATGTCTGCGAGGAGCTGACCAAATATGGATGCTGTTGTCATTCTTCCCCGTGTTATTTGCGAACAAAACATACTCAGGCTGAAGCCCCAGAAAGTTTCTAATGATGTTGGAAAAACCTCAAAATGACCTTTGCATAAAGCTTTTCAAGGAACATGTTCGCAGGTACGCTTTCCGCGGGATATAAATGGCACATTTAGAGTGAATTAACGTCATGAGCTGTTTTTAATGTCACGTTTGCTTCACTGTGACCTTGCATGAAACATTTCCCTCTCATTTCACTTTCATGATAGACTGCTGCTTTTTGGTTTATGAGGATTTCATGCTCATCTCCTCACTCATACGTTATATCAGGTGACAATTTGACAACGCGGCGATTCGGGTCCCATCTTTCAGACAGCTTTCAGTGAACACTTGCCAATATCTTTCTCCTTCATAAAATTACACTTGTTTGACTTTCCGTTTCTCAGCCATGCGGCTGTAACTTCGACCACTGTTTGAAGCTAGAGTTTATGACGTGTTAGAAATGATGCATGTGTCAACATATGAATATGCTTGAGTGGTATTTGCATAAATTAGAGCAGCATTTGTGCCAGCATATGCCACCTATATTAAAATTAAATGAGCAAGTGATCCAGATGACTTACAAAGTAAAATGGCAACAGAGGGATTGTCAAAGGCTGGTGTGTGTTTCTGAATGCAGTGTGCCTCTCACGAGCGGCTTATGCCATCTGGAACTGTTTGGGGAAATGCTGCAAAGCACATATTGTGAGTGGCAAATAAAAATTCTGCCTGGTTTGTCCTGATCCCTCTGACTTGGGTTGTATGCAGCCCATTTAGACGTGCCAACACAGTGAATATGCTTTCGTCTTTCTGACAAACTGTGGATAAAATTTCATTTACTGTTAGGTTTAATCAAAATTCAAGTATTGCTGAAATCGCTACAGATAAAATGTGATAATCAGGGCAGCAGAATAGACAAGCAGAGCAACAGTAAATAACTATTTTCAAGCACCTGCTCTATTATTTTAGGGGGAAAAAAATTGTAGAAATTGTTGTATAATTATTCATTTGTAATCAACCAAACAGGACACAATATAGCCATTTGATCAAAGGCTGATAAGATGATTTGCTATGATTAAATTAATGAAACCATCTGTATCGCATGGCGGTTTTCTTTGTCTCCATTTATCCTTTAGAAAATCAGGCCTCCTCTTTGTGTGCTACTTTTCTTTGTAGGGATACAATTGAAGTTATACTTGCTGATATGCAAAGCATGTGCTACTCCCGCTCTTTGCGAACATCTAATTATACTGCATGAAATTCAAATCATCTGCGAGACCTTTTCAAATGTGTTTTGCATGTGCAATAACTTCTTCCCCACATTTCTAAAACGTGACTCTAAAATTAACCAACATTGTCCATCTTCTTTTTACAAATATCCTGTGCTTTTGATTAATTGATGCTAGATTTGCGAGGTTGAATGGCTTTCAGTCTTTCCTTTGTCATAAGCAGCATGAATCGTGGTTGCAGTCAGATGTGGCTTTTTGTTTTACAATCTTGTACTTTGCTGCTTTTGCGCTACATGCTTTGTGCAATTGGTACCCCATTTGAATTTTTTTCCCCCCTGAATTATTCAGTTATGTGCTTGGTCTGGAGGCACCGGAGCAGTGGGGATGATCACCATCGGGAAAACAATATATTCTTGGTTACAGCTGTAACTATTGGCATGTATTAACAGTACTGACTACACAGAGTACAGATGCACAAACATGTTTGTCTTGGAATTTTTTGTGCTTACAGCAAAATATGTAGGTTTTTGTTTTTTGTTTTGCTACTGGGTTATTTTTCTTTCTTTTTTTTGCTACAACAGGGATGTTGTGAGAAGATATTTAACATGCTTCAGTATGAAGTACAGTAACCACTGTAAACAGTGGGGGAAATGTGATTTAATGCGCAAAGGTTATTAAAGGGTAAGCAGCGAGTGTACATTACTTGAAAAAAAAAAACCCTGACTTTTCTATATTCATATCCTCCTGATTACCAGGGGGAAAAAAAGTCACATTACATTTAAAAAAAAAACATTCCCCACACTTTGTAAGGTAATAAGAATATTGAAAACATTTCAGGTTTACAAATGTCCTCCACAGAGGACAACTGATAGTCAGGAGGATATGGCAGTGCAATCTTAAAAATGACACAAAATTGTCTATTTTAAATTCTTTGCCTACCTGGACATGCCAGTGAATGCACTTGTCTTTACTTAAAAGATCATTGGTTTTGAAGGATTTTACATTTTGCTTTACATAAAATGTTGAAAGGTCAACTTGCCTTAGCTTTCTATTCAAGTTTCTTTATTTGTGTGTCTTGAGGTTTATGTTAGAGTGAATGACAAGCCTGGCCTGTTAAAGAGCTCTCACCCAGTTGAGATATCACCCACATCCACGTGCGCATTGATTCCAGTGACAGGCTCTCAATCCAGAATTTATTCTGATCCTGACCAGAGTGTTTCAAAACCACTTCAACTACTGAAATGAAAAGTTTGCACAACTTTAATGCCCCCTCCGAAAAACAGAACAGAAGGCGTGCAGAGAGGATCACACTGCGCATGAAAGTGTCCCTAGAACTTCATCTCCAAGCCACACTTACACTTCAGATGGAATGAAGATTTAACTCACGGCTAATTGGCCAGGGTCTGTCCTTAAAAAATTGTAATACCAACCACATGTTCTGAAAAATCAAGGTGGGGCCTCTTTAAACATGTAGCCTGACAAAGTATCTTTAATAATATATAGAACTTTGGAACCCACAAATTCTGCCTCATACTTTAACTGCTGTGAAGCAGTTTATAGGTCAAGGCAATGAAATGATGGCAAAAATCAGCCAATGTACCACAACCCTGAGGAGTGTGCACTACTACATTACATCACAGTTGATGGTTTGTTAGATCAATGCCAATCAATTCAACATAGAAACATTCAGACCCTTGGTCAATTTAGAGTAGCCAATTCACCAATCCACAAATTCATGTATTTGGAATGTAGGAGGAATCCAAACAGACCCAGCAGTATTTGAACCCGGGACCTTACTGTGGGAGAACAGTGCAAAAATTCCCTTAGTATGCAAATAAATAAATAAATAAATAAATACATGTAAATTGTAAGTTCATGATCAAAGGGACATGTGTTCCCATTGTGGGATGCACAGACATTTTAGATTATGGTTTATGTCAGGCTTATGATCTTTGCTCACAAATTTGCTTCTTTTCTCCAGAAAGTACAGCTGGGGTGGTAAGAAACATCATTTTATTGTGGATATCTGTTTCTGTGAGAACTGGGTGTTTTTCCCCATCCCTTCTTGGAGGCCAGAGTGATTATCATGTCTCAGAGTACAAATCTCTCAAGTGGCGTTCTTGACAAAAACATCTTAGTCGTTACCCATCTTCACACTGTTATTGCAGTTAGCATTTTCTGAAGCCTTGTCTGAATCTCAAAGATGACCCCCCCTGAAGTATCACCTGCATTTATTTGGAGTTAAATGTTTGAACACGCTGATTGGAGCAGATTAAAGACATATCATCCATTGAATATTTAAGTACCAACACAAAGGAATACATGTTAGCCTAAATTCATTCATAAGTATGAAGTTAAGTGCAGACAACAAAGCTTTTAAGATTCTGTCAGTGAAGCTTTACTTTCATCTCAGAAGTTAAACTGTACAATAACACTGAAGATCCCAGTAGATCAAACACAGAGCTGAGCACTTGGATGTATCCTGCATATTTCCCTGAAGTGTCTCACCTTTGCTGTAGCTGTCTGCCTCTACAGTCAGAAGCAAAAGCTGTTGGTAATTAATATGTCAGACCTGAATTGCTGCCATTTGCGCTCAAAGACAACCTTATGCTGGGAACAAGCCGAACTGAGCCCTCTCCAGGTGCACACAACAATGCCACAAGGGATGTGCACAAATTATACAACTTTTTGACACTCGTGTCAAGGGAGGCCTTTGTGTTGTGGGTCAAGATCAGCCACCACAGCTGAATGGAGACTGAACAAGCAGCATTGTGGATAATTCTGAAGGCTGTCCCAGCTCCTGTGCATCCAGTCTTGCATCCCCTCATCTTCAGGTCATTTCTATTTCAACGAGCAGGCTTTATAGTGATAAATTCCTGCAAACGAAAAACAGGTAGATAAACCTTCACAATGTTTCCCTGCTCTCACTGAAACAGAGTAACACGACGGAGAAGGAGTCTCGGTGCAGAATATTATCTGCTTCAACCCGGTCCCTGATGAAGCCCCACGTAACAACATGACACCGTTGATTGATGAGCATGGTCATGCGAGGTGCAGAAATCACCTCACCTGCTTGAAATGTTGTCAAATTAACTTTTGCTGGCAGATTTAAACACCGCCACATCACATCAAAGGTCACTTGAAGGCAGAAATTATTACTATATCAACTTTTTCCACATGATTTATAAATTCATAAAACGTGCGCCAAAGTAATGGTACTAGATTAAAAAAAAAAAAAAATCAGGGCCATAAACAATGGAGAAAATATGCATGCCATCACTTCTGTTCGTATAAGTTTTCATATTTCATTACTTACAACAGGATGACAGCAATTCAATGCCACGCTTGAAAATATGCAAAAATCCTTGGTTGTTATGCAAAATTAGCCCAGAGACTGAACATTGGCAATGAAAAACCATAAAATGTCAATAAAAAAGTGACAGCAGCAACCTTCATGGTTGTTGAATTAATAAGTATTCAAATTATTCATTAGTCTATAGGTTTTATCTGAAGTTATCTGTAACATTCTTTCCTCCAGGTTCACAAATATCTGAACTTTTGCATCATAGTTGTTCTTTTCTATTTTAATGGAATTTGTGGGTCACATGATAAGCCTTAATTTTTGGAAACAAAAAAAAAGCACATTTCCAGAATTTGCTTGTTGATATTTCTAAGAGAATTGTGTTTTATACAGTATTTTCATCTGTTCTTTAGTAACATGATCTTCATTTATCTCCTGCCCCCACCACTCCCAGTTCAGCCTTGTACAATCTGCCAGGATGTGCTGCTTTCTCACCTACTGCCTGGCTGTTCCTGCCATTAGGCTGCACACCTGCCAGCTCACCAGTCTTTCCACACTGTTTCTGTCACTCTTCTAATCATCTCACACCAAGACCTGACTCTTCATCTTCAACCACAAAGGGGGGAACTATAAAGTGATATGTCAACTAAACCAGATCATATGCATCTGGGCCATTTTTTTTTTCATGTCTGTTTTGGAAAAAACGAAATCATCAAAATTGAAATTAAATTAAATTTCATTGGGGCTTTGTTGTCAAACAACCAAGGGCAGTTTTCCTCACTTGTGGGGTTTATTGCTCTGTCGATTTCCCCCATTGACTAAACAATCAGAGAGGAGAATTTAATAAAATCATAAGTAAAGCTGAGGCATCCAATAACACGAGTTAACTCAATAACATAACCTCAAACTCAGGCATGCCGCTGGCCACCAATTCCCATTATCAATGTTTGAGACAAGAAAACCAGCCCAGTACATAGAGACATTGGAGGCTGCACACAGGAAAATCAGCTGTATAGACAAAAGGAATCCTACACATAAAATAGATCACTAAAAAAAATAAAGAAACTATAAGTCATTAAATATGGATGTGCTCATTAAAACAGTATGATAATTCTGTCTTATTACAGAAAAATGGCAGCTTTGTCTCAGCAAGACCGACCATTAAAATATTCCTGACACAGTTGTAAATATGATATGTTTTTAATGTAGTTCAGTTGTTAACTTTGCAAGAGTTAATACAATATGCTCTATAGAGCAATTCAGAAATTTAGGTTCCAGAAACTTTGAAGTAAATTATAAGATGAAATACGAGCAACCTCTTGGCAGAAATTGAAGGTGTCATTTATTTGTTTTTATTCCAATTTATATATATATTCTATAATTACATTTCAAGATCTCATTAGACAGTAAATTTCTATTTTGTTTGCCCACATTTAAGACTCTTTGCACAGTCCATGTGTCAGCTGTCAGCTTGTTGCTTCTTCACCAGTCATCCATCTGGATTAGTTCCTCATTAGTGGGTTTAATGTGCCAGTGGGTGAGTGTGCTCAGTTGTGTGTTGTTATTGCTTTAGTGAGCCGTCACACGAGAAAAAAAAAAACCATGATTAAAATGCGTAACTTATATTTATTATATTAATTAAAAATATGTTAAATATACTAAAATATAAATATTATAATTGTGTGAAGCAGACACCTACTGTATAATATAGATAATTATAGATAAACACGGGGCATGGCACATAAACCGTTCTTCAATTCCTGCTATTTTTTTTTTTAGCAAAAGTTTGAGGATTTAGTCTAATTATCATGTCCTGTTGGGTCTGAGCTCGAGCAGAAACTGCAGTTATGAAGGTCATCCAGAGCTGCCCTGTACATATTAATGAGCTACAGTCGTTGCTAATGGAGCTGCAGTAATAAATATTGACACTCCTGAATCATTCTGATGAATCCTGGGGTCTCACAGTGACTGCTCACTTGGTCAAGTTCATTTTTTTCCCCGTCTGCTACTTTTCATCTTTGCCACTTTCACACTCCATTACTGGGCCAGGACACAGGCAACAGGAGATCAATGCGGCTACCATGTCGGCAATCAATCAATTGACATGCTGCTCATCAATAAAGATACAATAAATTAAAAGTTTAGAAGGCACTTTACAGTGAGTCTGTGACAACACCAATACTTTCTCAACCAAACCATAAGCGGGCAAATGGTTTTCCAATCATAAGGTGGTTCTGTAGGGCGACAAGGTCTAATATGATCTCAATCCACTGTAATACAGCACATTTATGCATCACTGCATACTCTATACAGATTGATAGATTTGGAAACTAAGAAACGCTTTCAGACAAAAGTGCATCTTAAACACCAGTATTTGACCCATATACTGAGGTAACATTTGTAGCTCATAACATCACTGACAGGACTTCTGAGATTAAGCTTGACTAATGGACAAGACAGAAATGCATTGTAAAGCACTATCTCGCCGGCTCTTAATTGCCCGATGACTTTAAATTAAAGCCCGAGCTCTTAGTCTTGACTAATCGCACCACCTCGTCGTTCCCAACCCTCCCATAAAGGGTACTTACTGTCTTTTTGCTGATGTCAGCATTCCATTAATAGGAGGCTGGTTTCAAATGCGCCACTTAACAGGTCACACGGACAGCGTGCATGGATGAAGCCCGGGCATAGTCGAGCCAGACCATTTATCAGGATTATCATAACAATTTGTCACCCAGCGGTTCCTGTGACGCTTAGATCAATATGCTCCCTAAGAGCCACCAATTGCATTCCATTTTTCACATTAAGTATCAATTTATTGCACATTATTAATACTCCGCATTATACTCTTAATATGCACCCAAGTTCTTCAAACGTACAAACCACTCCCCCGACTTACCCTCAAGCCCATTTACTTCTAAGAATACGACACCTGATAGGACAATATCAGTCACTGACTTATTTATGGGAGACATCAGTGTCCGTAAACAAGTCTCCTTCCTTGCTGGGGACCTGCTAGACCCTCTGGGTCCCCAGACTGCACAGTTCTGCCTGGTTATGGATGTAGACTCTTCCTGCTTTAATGAAACAGACAAACAGCTCCTGTCGTTATAAGAAAAAGGCACTCGGTGGAAAAGCTTCTATTTCTAAGGGCCAAAAAGTTAATGTCTGACTTGCATTTATTTTCACTTGTCTCTATGAGAGGCCTGTTACGTTACAACAGCTTGAAATATTTTGAATCACTGTTGATGTGTAGTGTGAATATTCATGTTTAGTAGTAAACAAACTCAGTGGCTCATTTAGTGCCTGTTACATGACATGACAACTATCTGAACAAGATTTTTACAGGTCAGCAAGTTTTAATTTGCTCAGAAGGCAGAAAATGTTTTTTAAATATCTAATTTCGTGAGTAACCTGAGGAGCTCGTCCTTGAAAAGCTCCAGCAGAGTTAGTTCACCTTTTATAGACACCAACATAATCTGTTACACCTTGACAGCAGCAGACAGCATATTTAAAAAAAAAAAAAAAAAAACTGTGTTCAGAACAGAAAACTGGTCCAGGGACTGGTTCCATTACTAAGAGAAAATAAATGTGAAAAGTGATTTGGAGTTTGTTTGTTTTTTTTGAAGAAAAAAAGGTTCTCCCAGCTGGGAATATACAGTAGAGATCAGCCTGTTGATAGCAACAGCAGCAAAATCAATATGGGCCTGATTCTATCCATTTGTTCAACCTTATGTTCCACACAAATTAAGAAGCTATTAAAGAACTCACTGCATGCTGCTGTTGCTGGTTTTAGTGTCAGGGAGCGTCAACAGCCATTTTACTTTGGTGTCTAAGATACTCCACTAGTTAGTTCATGAAGTGGAAACAATATGTTGCTGTGAACAATTGTTATTTTTCTGTTTTTGGTTTATTTCTATTTTTCTTGCCAGGGGGCATTCAAAAAAAATGCATCCGTGCATTACTCTGCCTTCTCACCCCTTGACTACCAAACCACTTTTTAAGCCTATATATATATATATATATATATATATATATATATGTCCACCCTCTCACTGTGCCAGAGGTTTGAGTACAGTAAAACATATTTTGAGGTCGAAACCATATATAATGGGCCTGTCAAAGTATGCATGCTTAGTTTACCAGTGTCTTCTTCGTTGCAAATCTCAGCCCTGGAGAAACAAATATGTTAATGAAAAGTAAGTAGCTAAAGAAACACAAGAATCTTTCTGGACAGATAAATGATGATGATATAGATCTATATTCAAGGCAGCAACAAAGCTCAGTTCAACCATATGCAATATTAAGGGACATCAGTGATGTTTGGATTTGTTACAGCGTTGTTTCTAATAGTATATCAGGGCAGTTCTGTGCTTTATCCCTGCAGTAAGACACAAACATTAGTAATAATTGGATGGTTCACTGTAGCACATGACTGTGTGCTTTGTAGCTTTGCTTCACAGTCTGGGCAACACAGATCAGTTGCTTCTAATCTGGCTCTGGAATAAAGGCATTTTCATCCGCATATGTGCTGTCTATATTTACATGTCACCGCGCATTAGATAATGAAGCTTGGTCACATGGCACCATCGGCCCCACAAAATGACTTTACAGTAGATCAGGGTATCAAAAATTCAAAATTCTATTATTTAAAAGTGGTCAGATCACTAAATGTAGCCATAGACATCATAATAAATCAATCATTTTTACCATCTGACACCAAGAGGGATGATTGACGTCGGCTGCAAGAAGAGAAAATAATTACAATTCATGCTATCTCTTAAATTTACATGATCAGTGTCAGGTGAACTATAGTTATTCTAAATTCTGCAGCCCCCCATGTTTGAGACAGCCCCCTTCATATTTCAAATGAAAATAGTGTAAACCCAGCACATGCAACAACCAGTCAGTATTGTCCCCCTCAGGGAACGCAATCAAACTTTTTTCTTGCTCTCCATCTCAAAAATCACTGTAAGAGCAGCTACAACACAAAAACAACAGCCCAGATGAGAAACAGAAAACAGGATGAGACAGAGGCTGTTGCAGGTCAACAATCAAGACAGATAAGGATTGATGTGCATTGTAATATCCCAGAATTAAATGAAATGGTTTGTGGTGGCAAATTGTGACTAAACGCAATAGTTTTTTGTTTTTTTTTAATCTATATGCTTACCCCAAAATGTGCGTCAATCCTGGAGGGCCTGACTGAAAAGATCACTGGAAGTGTTTCGTCTTCTGTAATACTGAGGCAAACGCCCAAAAGTAGCACATCTGTATTGGCAAAGTATTTCATTTTCTCAGTGGTTGGTCCCGTGTAACAGTGATACACCCAGAGAAAAATGTGTTATGTCCATGTTAGCTTGTCAATATGTGCTCACATGTACCATTTCTACTGCAGAAGGCTCTGGTTTGAATTCTGAGGCAGACAAATTGTTCCCTCTGTAATCGAATCTGTGTTGTGTTTTGGCAGGCAGACTCGCAGACAGTTGGATCTTGATTCTGTTTTTTCTGAAACTAAATGATAAGCGTGACATACAGTTAGCCGTCCACTTTAGCTCCTAAACACGCAAAAGCGGAAAGCTGGGTGTTAGCTTAGCCAACCGCAACTGTGAAGTTAGTGGCTAACAAAGTCCACATTGTCTCAGTTAATTCAGAACTGCTTGTCTGGTACAGCAGTGCAGACCGCTGCAAATATACACTTTGAGAGCAGTTTTTTCAAATAAATGTCCTAATTGCAAACACATCATAATTATTTCATTTTCTCATTCTCACCTGTAAAACATTTCACATTTGCAAACTAGAGACAAGAATAAATGCTTTATGATATTGTCTCATTTCTGCAATGTGCATTTCCTTGAAAAAAAAATGTGATTTAGCTTTACTGCATTGTCTTTTGCCTTTACTTAAGGAAATTAAATCTCAGTTACACCACAACACAATTTTTCCTTCCATTTTGGTCTAAGGTAAAAAAAAAAAAAAAAAGAAAAGAAAGAAATTTGAAATCAGAATCCTCTGGGTTACTCAAAGCCACTGCAATGAAGAAATGCATTTAATGAACTGCTGCTCTCTCCTGCTGCACACAGACAACAGTGAGGAGGTTGAAAGTGAGGTTTGAAATGATGCAAAGTTAAACCTTTCAACTCGGCTCCACAGAAGGCTGTACGATTCCCTCAAGCTGCTGGGGCCCTTGAGGTGCACAGGAGCACATCAGAATGGAAAGGGAAAAAAAAGAAAAAAAAAAGAGCAGTTTCAAAAGCCGAGTGATTATCCTGAGGTAGCTGGGTCATTACTAGAAAGCCTAAAAGAAAAAGAAGCGCGTTTTATAACAGGTGCAGCCGCACAGCTGCTGAAGTCTTTGTTCATCGTCATACAGAGGAGATACAGTTTTGTACTGAAAGCTGTGGCTGAGAGGACACACACACGGTTAGCATGTGAAGTCATCTATCACGCTGAGCCGACAGGTTGGGGTTATTGATTTCATGCCAGTCTTGGTGGAATACGTCTACAGGTGCTACTGGTGACCGCAGAAACTCCTCCAGTGAAGCATTTATTGGTTCGTCAACCCTCCTAACATACAGCTTTTTTGTTGTTGTTTTTTCTTGTTCCAGACAGGGCAGAAGTGTTCTGTATTGAAAATCAATCAAGTTTTTGCAGCAACAATGGTAAAACCCATGAAAGGTAATAAAAGGTAAATGCACAGTTGTACATGATGTAATTATTGTTTAGAATATAGTCCGGACCAGCTCCACAACAGAACATTAAATAAACTCAAACTGCCACTGATGTGATGATAAAGACCTAGATGCTGACCAGAGCGGAATCACACAGAGTACTTGCAGGTCATTTCATGGAACATGAGAGATTTTGTTGTTGTTGTTGCAGTCCCAGAAATTAACTGCAGCTTGTCACAGCAGGCAGCTGTTGATGATTACATATGAGTGGTTCCGTCCGGTCCTCATTTAACCAACTCCTGGAACATACACTGTCAATCTCGGTCTCTGAGGGGCAAAGGGAAAAGACTGCAAAAACCATACAGGAAAGTACACAGACAGGAAGGAAGATTGCAAACTGTATTTTCAGATTATGGAACTTGCGGATGATATCTTAAAAACCACACTTAAAAAAATCATGAAAATAAAACAGAACTGGGCCCTTTGAACACCAAGTCAATAGTCAATCCAGTCTGTATGTACTGCGTTTACTTTCACAGTAAAATTGTCTTGTCCATTGTGTGCAGATTTGTTACTACTGTCAATTGTTCTGAGGGCAGTTTTTTGTATAGGACTGAACGAGAAAGTGTGTGTACGACACTACTGGCACTACCCTACCACCAGCTGACGAAGCAGTTCTGAACTCGTGTGCCTTGTCTTCATAGCGAGGCATCCGGAACTTATTAGCATGTAACACACTCGTGGACGACATCAAAATGTCTCTGATGAAGGTTTGGCTCTTTTCTCATCAGAGTCTTGACAAAAATCATGAAACAAAAAAATCCTTCATTACAGTCGGCAAGGAAATCCACACACACTTAATAAATGTGCAAAATCCAAACTGTACTTGTGACACAAGTCCTGTTGCTTGCCTGGTGTGGCCGTAAATAGTGCCCATTTGAAGAAATCACTTCCATTCTTTTCTGTTTGTCCCACTTCAGGAACATTGGTCCTTGATACTCGTAATTATTTGTGGTGTTTTAAGTTTTTCTCAATGTCGTATTTACCTCAGTTTGTGCCTCTGAGCACCCATCAGCTCAGAGACCTGGTAAAAGTTTCGTGCCAGCTTCCTAAGGATTCTTTGGTCAGCCAGCTCAAAAATGTCTGTACATCAATGTTGGGCCACAGCATCATTTTGCTCGTAGCTTCATTTATTTATTTTTGCAAAACAAATAAAGACACTGTCGCTGTTGCAGGGTTTTTAAAAAGCAACATTTTCTGAAATGTGTTGCTGTCAAATTCATGGTGACGTCAATCCACCGACCAATCAGAACATTCACAGACCTACCTTAACGTCATAGTCCCGAATCGGTATGATTGAAACCCCAGCTGAGTAGGAGCTAAAGTAAAGTACCTACTTGGCCCTGTTACCCCTAGTGGAAAAGCCTCTAAAACGTACCATGTTAACAATAACAATTTCAGGCCTTTCTTTACACTTTGGTTCAAACACTTTAAATCTCACAATTAATATTTGAATTACTGCACAGTTCTTTACTAACAGCATACAGCATTGTACACTACAGTATTAAAACTATTAAAATATGACATTATTCTTTACATTATGGGATAATTCGAAGTATAGCTGCCACACACTACTTTGATGGCCTCCCTAAATTGATTTAGCAGATTAACATCAATGTTTTAACAGCTGCTATCATCAAACTCAACAACTGGCAGGCCGCAAGATACAACCCAGACCGTTAGCCACATTAGCACCACGCCGCTAACTTACCTAGATAGATGCGAGGAAAAGCGGAATTTTCCACCTCCAGGCTGCGTTTAGATAGTTCACCATGGGTTCCCTAGCGTGCAAAAACCTTAAGTTTTATCCACTTTTAATTCAACCTAATATTTAATGACTTTTATAACTAAGTTCGCGACGGGCACGTTCCCTCGCTTCCACACTCGTTTGATCACGCAGGTGCGTTCAGGTAGAGGCGGAAGTTAATCAACTCCGCATTCCGATTGGCTCATCATCTCTCAGCCTGTTTGTCATTAAAACGCAGACCCGTATTTAGCCCCATGTTTTCGCTGTGTTATTTAAGGTATGAACTGCAAATCCTCGCAGTGCTCTCTAAGTTTCTATAAACACAGTAGTAGCATTTTTTTTATCATTATTATTATTATTTGTCGCTATATATACAGTATATATCACAGCCTTAAAAATAGAAATTATATATATATATATA